>JAANSP010000317.1:0-23856 GCA_036850745.1 Homidia socia
GAATCGTACTGTGCATTGCAAGCACTTGCGTCTCTGTCTGTCTGTCCCCACTCGTGAATCACACTGGAGAAAAACCTTTTATAGGCCAGACATGTCACAAGGAATACGCTTCAAGTGATGGACTAAATAAGCACAAAAAAAACAATGTAAATATGTTTGAAGCAATCACTTTTAAATCACAAAAAAATCCAATTTTTATAATAATATTTGATGGGTTTTGTGTAAAAAAATGGGTAGTAGTAGTAAAGTTTTTTAAAGTGGTACATACTACAATCATGTACAATGTTTAAAATTTAATTTCGATGTTAAAGATTGGCTAAAATAATTGCTAATTTTGTCTTTTTAGAAATGTGCAGAAAGATTTGTAAAATTTATGTTAAGTTTTCTGTTTTAGTTTAAATGTATGGTTGCAGTAGTGCTGTACGCCAAAAATAAAGAATAGACAAAATAATTTATTTTAAAAAGTAGTCAGCGTATTCGCGTTCACAAATCAATAGAACTCTGTTCGCGACATCTTTATTTGCTGATGAAATCCAAATTTCCCCAATTTTGAATGATTAGTTGTAAGGTTTACAATGACACGTCAGATCTTATCAGAAACTAAAAATTAAAAAGGTCTAACAGAATGAAATGGAAATCCTAAGAAGCTTGAGTCACTTGGCCATCATTTTGTTCTGATGCTTGAGCATCAAAAATCAAAACCGAAAATTACAGTACCAGTTGCGATTTTTTACATTTCAAGCATTGACTGGCAATCTTCGTATTTTACTTTCTAATATTTACTTGTTGAAATTCCCATTCCTGTCATCTGAACAAACGAACAAACACAATAACAATTTATAAACGGAACCGTTTCCTAGTTGAATATTGAAGCACAAATACCTGTTCAATAAAAAATACATTTAAAAAACAGAAAATCATTTTTTGCAAAAATAATAGTAAAACAAAAGTGCCATTTTATTACATTTTATAATGATTTAATAGATGGAGCTCGGTTAATTTAGCACATGCCCGATAATTAAAATGCTTTGCTTCTCACCATGACAAATCTCATGCCGAAAAATTTATTCACACCAGATGATGCTTGTGTGCATTTTTTTGAGAAAAAAAATATGACGATGGTAAACCTAAAGCTAGTTTATCGCGCATGTGTGGAAGCACACCTTATCCTAAAAATGGAAAGGTATTTATCAGGAACTTGGAGGGACAGCCTGTACTTGACTAATTTGAGTAGGTAATAGCATGCAACTGGAGAAGCAGGATTTGTCTCATGTTTTCATGTGCTCATTTTTTACTTGTCTACACGCTCTGTAGTTTTCACAAGAGAAATTTTAGTGCCCAGACTTTTTTTGCTAATGTTAATTTACCTAACTATTTTTTATATTTTTCAAACGGAATTCAGTTGTTGACTGTAACTGTTTTTTATTATTGCATTCTTTTTCAGTTGTGCTTGGCACGTTTATGTTTTAAAAAAAGCTCTGATTTGCTTACGATAAATTACAAGACCGGCTAGAACAGTGCCACTTGAACTTATTACGAGTAATTCATGTCAAAGTAAAACTGGTCATTTCCAAAAAAAACCAAACCGGGTTATTGCAGGTTCTCTGCACGGGCTAATATTTTAGCTGGATATGAATTTTTCAAAGCTTAATTAATTTTTAAAATTAATTATGAAATGAATTAATACCAGAGTACATCATGCACACTGCAATAAATTTGGCTTAAGAAGGAGACCAGTCAAAAAGTTAGTTTGGATGCAGCTTTGACATTTCTGTTTGTACAACTGATTTTCTCTCTCTTTTATTTTCGGAATTCGCTCAATTTCTCAAACTTTCGATTTACTATTGGTTTGTATGGTAAGGTCTAAAAATTTAGAGTCGGCTATAATCGTTCGACTTGTTATATATTATATTGTGCTATTAACGACCATAAAAAATAAACAGTTAGTAATTTTAATGTTTTATTATTTCTTTCCGTTCCGGCGAAAACACAAGATCCTTTTTAATTTAATTTAATTACTGTAAACACTGTAATCAATGCTCCTTATCGTGACAACAATAACCTTTTTCTGATAAAATATCAAATGGGAGTGAGAATACCTATATGTACATAGGTAATTCAGGTTGCCGATCGCGAAGATAATACAAACTGCAGTCATTGTATTGTACATGCTTTCTCATTATTATACTATCATCACTTCCGCTAGTTTGACTTCATCGGTTTTTGGTTTTGTAAAAAAGTGCGTTGAAACGTGATGTTGTTTAATGTGCCCATTTGCGCTACTTAAAAACAAACATGTAAAAAAAATAATAATAATAATAATAGTTTATTGTCAAATGGATTCCTTCGTACAAGTACATTTAAGGATATTACTCCATGGACAGAGTTCATTATGTAAAAATAATTAAAATTTAAGAAAACATACAAAACAGTAGCATATTTATACATTCGAGTTATAGGTATTATTGACCACAAAATCTATACATTCAAGAATATCATCTTTCTCATTATAAAACATACAAAATAGTAGCATATTTATACATTCAAGTTATAGGTATTATTGACAACAAAATCTATACATTCAAGAATATCATCTTTCTCATTATCAGATATAAGTTGTATAAAATTTTTATTCTGTTTCTGAAGTAAATATTTGATAATAGAATTTTTAAAAGTATTAAGTGAATTGACTTTTTTAGATACATCGTCAGGTAAATTAATCCATAGGTTAACAGCATTGAAATTGAAGGCCCTTCTGCCCCAATAGGAGTTAACATTAAATTAGTTAACATAACATTAAAGTTAAATAAATTATTAAAATATCTCATGGTGCCTTTACGTTTGTTGGTAAAACAAAAAAGCCAATTAAAAAGGAATATTGACAGGACAAAGCGACACGGTTGTTGTAACCGTATTTATTTCAAGACAATGTACTTAAATAATCACTAATTAAAACAAAAATGTTGATAGTAAAAAAGGTCATCATGAGAATATTTATAAATTGTAATTGAAAGGGAAAGCCAAAGTTACAACAGAATATGCTCTTTCTACATATCAGCAAAGTTTATCGAGATTGGCATTCTGGTAATCATTCGACCTTGTCTAAAATCTAAATGAAAATCTTGGAAAACGTTTCCAAACTAATTCCTGGGAAAATAGCTGACGCACGCAGAATTTAAAAAACAAGTAGCTATTTGAATGTCAATTCAACCATAAAAAGGATTATTTAATCCTAGTTTTTCTCGTTTAATTTAGGAGTAAGTTTATCAGAAAACATAAATAAAGTTTGCTCAATTTTTAAGTGTTCATTTCATTAATTAGTTAATTAGTTCATCGGAATCAACAAGATAACGTAGTGCGTATGTATGTACATGAACAATAACAAATTACGTTGAGGAATTGTCTTTGCTGCACTATCGTTATGCTTACAGCATATCGAGGCATCCTCATTGTTCGTGTAACGATTTTCATGGTTGAATGAGATCCTTTTCATCGACTCATCTTGCTTTCAATAAACAAAGTCATAAAGGAAGTAAACTATGTCGTGTTTATTTTCCACGCCAAATAACCCAATACCAGGTTTTTACTAACTTTATATGCAAGATAGTGGCAGCCATTGCTAGTAATTTAGATCGTTGATTTTATTTTCTCCCCAAAGACAGTACTGCCTTTATCACGTTTACTGCATCTAGGAAAATAATAAAATCTGCTACGTTTTTACTGTAAAATCGAATGACGATATCTGTCTGCATCAAAGTAGGTTGCTTAATTTACACGTAAACAAAAGCTTATGAAGTCTAATATAAGAATTGGCACTATAATTTAATTTGGTTCTATTAATTACTTGTCTCGAAATCATTAGTCTCGAGGGCAAAAGTTCAAAATTTTATCAAATATTCCATGTTACATATATCACTAAACATTGCCAAAATGCCTATTCTACTAATGAAAATAGAATGAGGAAACCTTTATTTTTTGTTCTCACAGCGTCAGAATTTTTATTATGTGGGTAGTGGGTTGTAATCTATATGCCGTAATAATTGAATGATATGATGTTTCAAGTACGACATATCGATGTATAAATATAATATGTAAGTAGACTTTACTAAAGTCCAATAACCAATGCGATAATCATTTATGCAAAACATCATTAAATTTCTTATTCAAACAAACCAAAGGAATCCGGTTACAACAATTCCAAGTCGAATGATATCCACAAAGAACATTAACAGGGATTGGGTGTACACGTGGGTAACTGCTCCGCTTGTTGTATTTTCTTTCAACTTCCTCATAGTGATTTGCCACTCCATTACCTACCACCATTATGGATACACTGAAGGGCTGGAGATGTGCAAGATGATAATGTTATACATTCATCATATTACAAATAAACATCCATCAAATGCTCCCCAGTATCATTTTCCCACATACTACATGGCAATGCTGCTGGCATGCAAGTGACAAGATAAATAAAATATTTTACACTGCAAATATTCGCTGTTAAACTGAAACGTGACAACATATATTGTTCGTTCTTAGCACACATGAAAGAACTCCATACATTTTACTGATCGGAGCCCAGACAAGTCGTTTATCTCGTGCACTGAGTGAGTAACCTTTTTCTCCTCTGTGGCACACGTATCCGGCTTCCTTCAGGCAATTTACTGAAGGCTCTCTTTCTCTTTCAGTTACTACCATGACCACCGGAACAAGCTACTCATCCATTATTCACTCTCACTGAAAAGTGAAATATTATGTAGCAGCTTTCTGACGGTGATGGCTACACTATTCGTCCTTTACTTGAACCCACTTCCACTTTTTGCAGTACGACTTTTCGTTATTTACTGTCACATTTAACGACGTCCCCGTTTTTGCAAGCCTTGGTGGTACTCTGAACTGTCTCCATATTTTATAAATAGCAAATATTTAAAAGCAACAAAAAATTTACTTCACTGCGACGACTCAACTCGTACTTTTGTTTTTAATCGGAAGAGCAGGAAGATGACAGCCTTTTTACTGGTCGCCTTCTTGAACGAAAAGAAACTTTTTGCCATGGGTGTTGAATACGTACTTTAGCTTTTTCACATTACTCTTTCAGAAAGATAACACTCACAACAATTACAGTCACTTGAATCTGAATGCATATCTCTGAGATATATTTTGTAAAATCATGCCTGAACCTTTTCTATGAAGCGAATAACTAAAGCTGAGGACTACAACTATATTACAATTTCAAATCAAAAACAAATTATCAGCAGCTCATGTACCTTCAATAAAATATTTAGTTGATTCTATGACAACAAACCACCTGCGGTTGTATGACTAATAATAGTACAGAAAAAATAGGATCCCAGCCAATGTGGATTTATTTGTCACATTAAATTGAAATGCTACTTTTGAGTGCGCTACATTTAGAAGCTAGAATAACGAAAAATCTCATGTTCATCCCCATCCGCCCGTCTAGTATATACATTTAAAATTGAGATAGAAATAATGCAAAGCCTCCATGTACATGTCCTTATTTTGTGTGCGTTTAAGCGACAGCAGCGGTAACTGTAATGCATTTTTCTCATTTCCTATACACTAAAGCTTTGTTCACTTACCTTGCGCATCGCGCAATTACAACTTGCATGCATTAAAATGCAGATGATCATCATGATGATGAACCTGTAATACAAAAATGTATTCGGTGGCTGTATCATCCAAGTGACATAGTCAGTAGGGTGGGTGGTTACTAGACGGTAACAATTCTAGCACGCAATTTTTTTGGGTGGTACTCTGAAACACAAGAAATAAGCGTTAAATATCAAATTGCACGTTTTGGAAAAGTAGGGAAGTTTCCCCTTTTCAGTACATCAACAAAATAAAAATGTCATCAAGAAATAAGTGACTGGCTGACACTCTATGTATGCACATGACGAGTGTACTCTAAAATTCATTTAAGTCTTCGCAGGTATCTATATACATAATTTTGAGCCTACTGCCATTTCTTGTATAAAAGAAAATCTCTATCGCGCACTACGGCATACTCCCTTAGTTTAAGGAAATGCTAAAAAATAATGATATATTGCATTGTATTCACATTTTTATAGTCTTGAGAGATTTAAAACTTTATCCTCATTCATAATCATCAGTTACCCCATAAAACTCATCACCACTTGTACCTTCTCCCTTAATTCAGTGCAAAAAAATTGCAAAAATGTAAAAGGTAAGTACGTATTTACCTATACGCAAACAGAGTTGTTTGTAGAATGTCGAACGAAATGACAATAAGCGTTTCGCTTCGTTGCTGATGGCTTCCTAAATTCAACTTTTGAAGTTTTTGAGTATAATATGATACTAGGCACAAAATGAGTATGCTACTACCAACCCCACTGTCAAATTGACTTTTTCCTAAAAAAAAAGTACTTACTCTGTTGACGTTCATTCCATACGACGATATATTGTAAAAACCACAAAAGAAAGATGCATGCTACCACTAGCACATGCATGCTTTGTAATTCGTAATGTATTCATGAAGTATTTTTAAATAGCTATTATATGTCTCTGTGAACCAAGTCACAGGAATGAAGATGAAACTTTAACAATAGTGTCGTATTTTTTAAAAAGGGAACGTAAAAACCTCTTTATGAAAGGAACCAAAAAATGAATTAAATGAGTTTTTGATAATATAAACTAGGTTTTATATGGTGAATTAATACATTGCATTTTGATATTAACAATGCATATAAGAAGGACATGTATAATTCATGTTTATAGAATGTAATAAAACTCATATGTAGAATGGTGAAGAAGGCTCACTCAAGTTTTTTTTTATTTCCTTGATAATGAAATGTAAAGAAATAGAAGGAAACTTTGTAAATAATTGTAGTAATTTAAATGTTGTTTGAAGCATGAGAAAACCTTTAAGGAAATGAAATTTGTTTACTTTCATTGAAAACTTGCGACTGTTTTCGCCCACCACTTATTACAGAAAAGAGACTAAACCCTGCTGTGTGATAACCTGAAAAACTGCATAGTGTGCAACTAGAATTAGTTTGGTAAATAAGTAACTGAAATATGAATTAAATTATTATTATTATTATTTCCAATTAAGTTTTTTAATTCTGAAATTATTTTCAACAATTTAACCAATTATACATGAAAGCTTCAAGTAAGCTTTAAGTAAAAGCAGATCAGATAAGCAAACAAAGAAAGGTTTAAAAATTCCGCACACATTATACGTTGCTTTTATTTGCAATTTAAAAACAGTAGATCCTAGAGTTGCTATTTGTATAAAAGCCAACACGATACTTGATCTAGCAATTTAAATTTTCTACGTTTAAACTTTGCGTCTGGTGAGTCAGCAAACAACGGAAATTACCGTCCTTTTCCGATGTAACTTTTGAAATATATAAGTGTTTTATTTTTATTTAGTAAATTTTATTTGGTTACGTCACTGTAGTGATTGAATGAATGAACTTGTCAAGTATATGAAAAGCGGAAAGAGTTATCCTTTTACAATATGATATAATAGCAATCTTGCTGTTAAATAAATGATGATCACCTGTGTAGGCGTTTTTTCATATTTATGTAGCGATATTTTAACTCATAAGACTATGATCTACATGTATAATGGGCTAAAAACATATTGGGATTCTTCTCGCAAGTCCATGTTTATATATCCGGTGCATTGTGCGTATTACGTAAGGATGAAGGCGGTTAAAAGACAGTATGTTATTTTCAGTGAGGGAATGCACAACAAAATGTTATGTATTGAGGTAATCACATT
The DNA here is from genome assembly GCA_036850745.1 of Homidia socia. NCBI lineage: Eukaryota > Metazoa > Arthropoda > Collembola > Entomobryomorpha > Entomobryidae > Homidia > Homidia socia. The sequence goes on from JAANSP010000317.1 coordinate 7,772, forward strand.
GGTAAACATTTCAGGGTAGTGTTTTATCAGAAAATTGACAAAAGTGCAATTATATTGGGTAAGTCTAGAGAAGGGATCCTGTAATGTAATGTACTGGAAAATAGAGGATAATGGGAAAAACAGGAAATATAATACCTAGTTTATAACAATAGAATATTTATTTAAAACCTTTTTATCCTTTTCACGAAATCCATTATGTAGTTGCTTAGAAGCAGTGTTAAAATACAATAAAAAATAAGGAAACACAACCAATAAACTGTTCAATACAATCATTTTCTGTTCAAATGGCTACCATAATAATAAATTAATTAAATACACTTTTCCTTCGAAGAGCATGTCATTTTCTTAAGATTCTAATGTCAATTACAATCACAATAATAGGAATAAATAATGAAATATTTCAAAGTGCGTATGAGCGTATGAATCCGGCTATTGACTTAGTATAATTTACTTCTCTTTCGTGCTTATAGCTGTGCTGAAGGTGAAGAGTTGTAGTCGCAGCACATTCACCAAGCAGTTAGCAGCTCAATGTTAAAATTCTCTACTCGAGACATCTATGGAATGATATAGTAACTGTTTCCTAAGAATAAGTAAACAGCAACAAAGACAAAGTTTTTCTGTTTACTCCAGGAAAGTTTTAAGAAACAAATTACCTCACCTGTCTAAAAGTTTGCAAACCCTTTATTACGTCGCGCTACATACTTTTTTCTTTTTATTCCTCCCCCATAAAAACCTGGATAAAATTCCTGACACTTTTCATGTGTTTTATTATTGGTGATGAGTGATGAATATAACTCAGTTTTCAGGAGACTCATACAGATGGAGTAGAAATATGTTTAATTTTTGAAGCAAGTAAAGCAGAAAATGATATTTTCAAATGTCAACTCAAATAACTTGCAAGAAAGTCAAAGTCAACCAAGTTAATGAAGGAAAATGTGAAGAGCATGAATACTATTGCGTACTTAATAATTTGGTTGTGATGTGCGAACTTTCAAGTATTTTGTGAGAAGCATAGTTTTATTTTGATGTGATATTGCAAAAAATACGTGTTTTATTTATGCGAAGTTTGTAAGCAATATTTTTTTCCTTTTGATTTTATAAAAAACAATTCTTTATTTGATTGAATAGTCGTTGAATAATAATAATCAATTCGTATAAAAATAATGATTTTCAATAAATATCATGTCAACAATATAATTTTTTTCAACAATAACAACAACAATAAGTAATAATAACAACAACAAAAGCAATAACAATTGTAACAACAATGAGCCAGCATTAAATAAAAAATAACATTAATAAGTTCGCTGAAAATATAACATGATCACTGATCAGTCATTTCCAGTAAGATTGGCCAAATACAATAAATAAATAAACAAAACAAATAGCCAATAGTAAAACAAAGCCAATAGATCTTTGGGCACGTTTGAACTAATTACTTGTTGGATTGGCATGTCTAAATAGTAGACGAAACTTTTGTAAGGAAAAGTAATAATAAAAAGATTTTAAAGAGAGCACGGCTGATTGTTCTCTGCTGGAAAATATCATTTAAATTTCGTGGAAGCAGGGTGGGATTCGTTCGTCAAGGGAGGAAAAGGTTGGAGTAGTTGTAGTAGCTGTAGTTGTAGCATTAGTTGCTTGTCACAGTCGTCCGTTCAAAGCGTATCAATTGTAAACGTTGGTTGGTGTCATATTCCGTCGTTTGTCACTTGTCCAAAACCTCCCCACAGTCATATGACGAGAGCAGAAGAGAGAGAAGATATTTTTTTGCTTGTAGAACACTTCAAGAAGAAAATATTTATCCTTCAAGTCATGTAGTACATCATGTATAAACANTTTTTTTGCTTGTAGAACACTTCAAGAAGAAAATATTTATCCTTCAAGTCATGTAGTACATCATGTATAAACATCTATTTCAATTTGCACTAGCCACACACTTGTGAGAGAGATAGTATATAAAATACTTTTGTCACGTCCAGTAATTGTAAGTTGTAGTACTACAAGTCCAGTTCATTTGTTCAGTAGAGTCATTGTATAACATCAGTGTTGTGTCACATTGATTGTTTTTTTGTCCAGCAATGCGTAGTTTTTTTCGTCCATGTGTCAAAACTTGTACAAGTGTTGTAATAGTTGATAATGTATCAGTAAATATAGTAGTTGTAATTGTTCTTTGGCAGTCAGCTTCTGACATTAATATGAGCAAAACAATATATATAATAAAGTAATTATATAACTAATTTAACTCTAACACCTAATATTAATATTGTCGTCCATGTGGGAAAGTCTTGTTTCTTCACATAGTGATAAAAAATACATGTAAGGTAATTCTTTTCTTCTGTCGTCTCTCTACATATATTGTAATATAACTTGTGGTAGTAAGTTAAAGTCGGGTCATGGCTGTGGACTTGTCCTACACACTTTCCCTAAAATCCCAATTAAAATGTCGTTGTCTTTAAACACTTAACATAAGACTGTCGGTTCCATGTGAAAAGTCCGAAAGTATAAGCGTAGGCTTTGGTTATACAACAGGAGTGTGAGTCATCTTCAATCCCTCCTCTACTTGATTTTTTTGTACACTTACAAAATTACAGGTGTATAATTACCGAGACTGCTAATTATACTTGTGTTGCTTTTGCATGTGTTCTTCTAAGATTGTTTGTTAGTTGATGTCGGTTTTTATAGTAAAAAAATAATAAACACACCCCTGGTCAAACTGTATACTATCTTCTAAATTATTACCTAATATAAAACTGTCGCCTGTCCGTTAAAAAGTCAGTCTTTGGTTAACAATCGCATAATAATAAAGTTGTATGGAAGTGGCTACATTTGTATACAAAATACATAGTAGTAGTAGTAGTAATTGTAGTACCTGTGGTAGTAGTAGTAGTAAATATATAAGTTGAGAGATAGTTGTAGGAAAAAAATCATGAATTTGAGTCATATCATGATCAAGTTAAAGTATGCATATATACATATATGCGAGTAGGTAGGTAGGTAGTAAAAATATTAAGTCCAAAGTTCTCCAAAGGAAAACCATTTTTACAAAAGGGTTGAATAGAAAGGAATTTTGAGCATTTCAGTTGTTCCACACGTCGTCGTTGTCATTGTATGTTTGTGTGTTTTTTGTATGTTTTGTCCAAGTCGTCAGTGTCCTCATCATCAAGATTTCACTTTATCTTGTCATGTTTTTTTTCTCTGTGATGACGGGTATTTTGTATCCTTCAGTCGTCATATACAAAAAATATATGTATAATATATGTGTACTCTATCTTCGTTATGTTAGTACTGTGTGACGTTGTTCGTTCTTTGTTCTAGTTCATGTGTGAGTGAAAAGAGAGGAGCATCCCAACCAGCAACTTATTTTTTGTTAAATTCTCGATATGTAAAAGGAAGAGTGAATTCCACGTCCATTTTCCCCTTTTCCTTTTTCCCCATTTGTGTTGAATGGAAGAATTAGAAGATGAAGAAGTGGACGAAGGCTCCTTCTTCCTTTTTTTCTACTTATTTATGACCAGAGTCTCCAATGATAACAGCGGATGAATTGTGGAACAACAGCGGCGAGTAGTTTCCTGAGATTTTCCGGATTTTCATTCAATTCTCAAATTGTGCTGTGTTTAGAAGCCCGCATTGTGAACTGAGTGAAAATCGGTGATGAGCCCGAAGAGTTAGAAAGTATAAAAAACAATATAAAGCATCTTAGGATTTATTTTTGACTACTGGCAATCCAATCTGTAAATAAAAAAGAAAGCAAAAAAAAACAATAACAAATTAGATCATCTCTTTGAAATCGTCAATAATAATAACAACTACAAGAAAATCTCATCAATTCAACCATTGCATCCTGCTAGGCATATGTATAAAATATATATTGTAGACATGGTCAGTTTAATCGAATAAGAAGTTGAAATAAAGGTAAAGTATCAATGATGATGATGTTGTTTTTAGTTTAAAAAAGGTGAAACGAGTTTCTCCGTCATTCATTAGATTTGAACATATGTGCTGTTTGCTATCTGTTTGTGGGTACAATAGTAATAATAAATTTCTTATTCTTTATGAAGCAAAGTGATTGCATGAATTCACTCAAATATGCAATATGAAAGTACTTTTATCATGTACCTGAGAGAAGTTACTCACTCATGTCAATAAATAAATTAAATGGACGCCTTTTCTTGTTCTTCTTCACACACCAATTACTAGTTCAACACCACCACCACCACATGCATTGTTTCACTTATTATAATTGTAGTACTGCATTGTATAGAGAGATCGTACATCTCCCTCTTTCTTTCAGGTAAAGATCATCGTCGTCGTCATGCACTCAACAATCAGACAATATGCGTGTGTAAAAAATAATAATAATAGTTTGAAGCTTGTTGCTTTCTTGCTCGAGTTCACTACTTGCCAAGAAAAGGGGGAGTTGTTAAACACTTGTTTGATGTGGCTTCTGCGTTTTTTAGCAAAAAAATATGACGAAGAAGAAGAAGAAAAACTACCTACCCACTTATATACTGCACTGCACACATTTTAAACGTTCTAACACGCTCCTATACCACCATACTACTCATACAATATGTTATACGGTTTGGTTTGTAACTTTGTGGTAGTGACCTCATTACCTTGGCTAGTAAGAAAGCAGAACAGGAAATATAAGCTGCAGAGTGAGTCTGTGTGAACGACCTAAGCTTGATTCTTGAAAAAGTGGGTGACGGGTCAAATTTGAGATGTAGGGTCGCTAGATCCTGCCTAACCAGATCTACTTTCCACTTTTTTTATTGAACAAAAAAAACTTGTCTAGATTTCAATCCAAACCTTACCAAATATTAATTTTCTAACTTGATAACTGTACTCTGCCCAATTGTAGACTTCATCTTTATCTTCTCTCTCTATATATATATGAATTGCATTGTAGTGTATACATTATTCAAGTCAGACAGGTAGGCAATAAAAAATATATGATGATGTATAAATGTTTTCTCTATCACTGCCACCACCACCCCTTTTGCATACATGTACAACTTTATCTTTGGTTACTGGGTCAAATAAGTTGCGATCGATTTTTTTAAATTTGTTTTTAAACTTGAACTTGCGATTATATTTTTTCATAATACTTACTAAATCCTGCAGTCGTGACTTTTTGATTGTTATGATTAACTTAATGTCGTAATCAATAAATTACTGTATACATTATGTATTTATTATTAGAATTTTCGTAACTAAAACAATATCAATACTTTGTACATTTCCTCGCCAAAGAAAAGGATTGAACAAATAAATAAGCAATTACGTCAGTTTTGTCGTTTTTCTATCTGGACTCAATGAAATGTTACATGAATGGTCTGTCTCATAATGCCCCGTATGCACAGAATAGCAGACAGATTTTTATCAAGTGCGCCTACAACTTTTTTTATTGATGATGTAATAATACTGACCAGTTGAAAGATTATGTCTGTTCTGGATTTTTTTGAACAGGATGTAATTTAGCAAATTCATACCTGAATTATTGGTTCTTGTTGTATACATCGTAGAGCTTTTCAATTCCGTTAAGGACCTTCTCGGAAAGGCTGGCAAGGTTGAGGGAACGGTAGGTTCCGTATTGGCTACCGCTCCATCCGTAGTCTCCATATCCGGAGTTCTTGCTCAAGAGTGGGTAGATAACTGGAATTAAAAAAACAATGCAATATGTGAATGCATTGCTTTCGTTTCTAGCTATTTTCCAGCAACATTTTCTCAATAAAGCTGTTTTCACTCTCTCTCTCTGCTTTCGATATTGAACATATGAATAAACCTCTGCTCATGCTTTTACATACCGGCTGCCAAGGCAAGAAGGACAATGATGGCTCCAAGAGCAAGGAAGAGTCCAGTGCTCAAGTCGAAGGAGAGACCGGCATAAGTGTAACCGTAGGGATCATGACCTCCTGGGTATGAGTTGTAGTGATATTGCTGGGAGTATCCTCCACGAGTAGCTTCTTCGTTTCCAGCGGCTTTAACCTCACCTTCCGCCCTGACACCGGCGAGAAGGAGGAAAGCGAAAGGAACAGCTAAAATGACTTGACGCATCATGTTTGTTGTCTGAAAGTTGCTGGTTGCGGGTGGTTTCCCCAAAATATTTGACCTAGAAAATGAGAGTTAAATAATAGTATGTTTACTTAAAATCCTTACGCATCCATGCTTATGTTGTAGTGTACTCTTTATTTTCTCCAGAAAAACTTTCACCCTTTCATCACTGAGCAAAACTGCGTAAAACATTCTCTCGTTTTTAACAAAGGAAGACGTACTCAAGAATTACTTAATATTTTAACTTGACGTTTCCTTCCTCTACCGGTAATATATACGTATATATGTGTGTATTTTTATTTCGTCTACATCCCTCTTCATTTGTTTATGTGTACTCATTCTCCAGACTTTGTTGTTACAGTACCTATCAGGTATTAAATCTTGTTGAATTTTATCATTGAAAGTCTTGCATGCGTTACATATTCTTAATTAAACAATCTTTGTTTTCGCATTGGCTACGCTAACTGATTGTTTACTTTTTATGGCGCTGCATGCTGATATTTAAGAACTTTTTTTTAGAAAATGGAGAAAAAATATTATTTTGACTTTGATATTTCATTGTTTGCTTTATAGCACCAGGAATTGTTGAAAATAAGATGCAAACAATTTACTTGAAAATTTCAAAAGTAAAAGAGATGCTACAACGGAAATCGTAAATGAAAAACTACTTTCTCCCAACAACTTTATAAACTTGGACTTATGCACCAAAAACATTTGTCCTCATTGTAGTTGTGTAATAGTGAAAAAAGAATCCTGTAATCGTGTTTTAAAACAATCCATTGAGAGGGAGTGTCCCAAGAGAGATGAAGTACACACAAAGTGAAGAACAAGTAGCAGAAGAAATGTAATGCTCAAGTTGGTTTTCTCTATTGTTGCTTGTCCAACAGGATACAAAAAATTCACAAGCTCTCTTCTAGATCACAAAAGAAAAGTGGAAAGAAATGCAACTTTTTGTTTCTTTCAATTCTTGTTGAATTCGTCTTATATTGTTACGAGAGGAATGTCGCAGTACAATGAATAATTTTAAACTAGAATGTATAACAGCACTGTATCAAGATAAACGTAAACTTGTCAGAAAAAAATAATATTTTAAAACAACAAAAGAAAGTTGAAAAGAAAATATATTCGAAGCACTGTGAATATAATATTGAAACAATTGAATTTGAAGGAAATTATTTTGAAGAAAGAAAAAAATCCAGGAACACAAATAATCTTTTAAAACTGGTAGTGCTTATCTGCTCCTAATTTTTACACTTTTTTCAATTTTGCTGATTATTGCTCAATGATCTTTGAAAGGGTGAACAATTAACTTGATTGAATTTAATAAACACCATTTTGCTCAAATTAAAATGATTTTTTAATTGAAAAAGAAAGATTTTCGTCAAAACCGAAAACTTTCCCGAAAATATTTTTCGTAAACCAATTGAAGTCACTAAATATTTTTGAAAATCCAAAGCGTTCGTACCTGAGAGAATGGTTTTTCTCTTGGTGGTAGTGATTACTCGACAATCGAATGCTTTGTGATCTCAGTGAGGCTCCGAACCATCTCTTTATACCTGACCTGACTCCCCTGCAGCCAAATGGCGAGCGTTTTTTCATATTGCAAAAATTGTTACAAGCTTTGAAACAATATATTGTGAGGATAAGCTCTGCTTGACTTGTAGTGTAAGCAGCAGTCACTTTTTCTGGGTTTCATACCTAAACGCAACCGTCATCAGCATAACAATACCATGTGAGTCTTCTCATTGTTAAAGTAGCAGTTGCAATACTTGTCTGGTGGTTACTCAAGTGGTCAGAGTAGTAGCGGAGCAGCATTGCGTTTCGACGCATTACTTTATGGCCAAAAGTCCCTACGGTTTGTATCACTTACCAAAGTGACCATTTAGTAAAAAGTGAAGAAAAACCAAAGAAAAAGGAGCATTCAAACTACTCCGCACAAGTTAATAATGCTCATATTATTATTATTATTGTTATTAGTATTGCAACAAAGACAATAGGCATATCATTCTCTACTGCCTGTGGAATTTTTCAATACATTCGATCCTTCGTTTATCACGCGGAATTGAGGCATATATGCGAATGCGAATCATCGTATATACCGGCGTCTTATTTTTGCTTACTTTGTTTATACCTAGTACCTTCATCACCATCATCATCGCCAACAGGATTAGCAAAATTCATAAAATGTTGGTTATCATAACATGTACACTTGTTACTCACACACAAAAGTGGTGGTGTTTGGTGCATCATCGTTCCCTCACAACACACATAAAAGTATGCAATGTTGGTTTTTCACAAAAAATTAATATCCTTCTTCTTCATATCATCTTCATATCACATTGAATAAAGCAGACAGGGAGAGTGGGTTATGGTAATGATTATTATTATTATGTACCGCATAAGGCCCTTATTTCGGCGAGCTTGTTTCTTCCTTAAAAATTCCTGTCGACCCCCGGCCAACACCTCTTTTGTTTTGCACTTGAACTTGTTGCTGTTTTCCTCAACGAACGTAACAACGTAAGCAAAATATGAATGAAATGCTCACAATTATTGCAATAAATGCATGGCTGCTGTACATGCCACTCCACTACTACTTACTTACACCACATACTATACCATTTAATATAACTATACATTTTGCCCAAGTATTTAAACATACATTTAATGGCAAACAAATAAGCACCCAAGCAGGTAAATCATGTTTCTGCAAAGTGTATAAAAGTACATATTATTATAGCTATAATACTGTAGAATATACCATTAAGTTCTTATTTTTCAAATATGCATTTTCTACTCGTGTAAGCTGCACAGGTAAAATAGAATACACACCTAAGTAAAAGGAATCCTTGTACGAGTCTTATGCTGATCTACATTTCTACTTTTTAACGGAAGCTATATAAAATGAACTCCGGTTCGTTGTGCCTCATATCTCTTGAAGGGTCGACTAAATAGAAGCTATGCATAGTGCAATAGTAATAATTAAACACATTCTTCTTCTCCTCTTTCTCGACTTTTTTTTACCCAGGTGCACATTTTTTACAACTTTAATTCTTTTTTTTTCAAATGAAGATGAACATTGATGCTATATACTCATCATGATGGTGATAAGTGATGTGATGCTGATTTTGCGAGAAATTTTTTATATTTTACTTCAACGTGCATATATTGCAAATATGTACGCAATGGGATATGTAAAACCCTTTTATTGCATTTTGGTGGTATGTATATTACGAATGTATATATTTTACACGCTTTACCCACAACTTGAAACTTTGACAGCCTCATTGCCACCTGCTTTTTAGTTGCAACAAATAAAGTAGCAGTCGTAATCCCTAATTTTTAATACTTTTTCTCTCTGTATCCCCTTTGCTTTCATTCATTCTTGTAGTGCGTGTAATACAAACGTAACGGATGTGTGCATATAAAGTCAAAATGATATACATTTTTCATCGATGTAAGTACATACAGAGTTCATATAGTACTCATGTGTGTACATACAACCTTTTATTGGAAACATGTACCTTTTTCATTGTTTAAAGCAAGAGTTTTTTATCACCAAAATTTTTTGTCGATCATTATGCTGCTTCTGTTCAAAGGATGATGAAAATCATGATGATTTTTACCGCGTTTCTGAAACTAATACAAGTAACGCAATAATTAATGATCGAAACAAGTGGCTAGTCTTGCTTCTTCTAATCTATTATTCTTGCTATATTTCTAAAAGATCTTGTACCACTACCACCACCAAAAAGATAATTGCACTATCAGCATCAGCTATTAAATTCTGACAAATGCACCCTTTTTCTTCTAGTCTAGAAATTCTAGTAGAACAGCAGCATCATCAACATCATCATCATCAACAACAACAACAACGCTTCTAGTTTTGATAGTTGCAATGTTTGCTAATAGTTCAATATTCTATATGCTAAACAAGCGATGATGATGGTCATGATCGATTTCTCCTGTAAAATAGCTGTAAACTTTCCAATCCATCCGTGATAAACGTTGATGAACAAGATGATCAAGATAATATGTAATACGTTCTATTAGAGAGTGAAGGAGCAAGGGGACTCGACTCGACTGTGAGTTAAATGCAATTTAAGAAATCATCATCATCATCGTGTTAGAAATTATTGCTATTTTCTAAACATTCATCCATTTTTAAATATTATTTTTCTGCCGTAGCAGCAACATTGAGCTTCACAGCACTAGAAGTTTTTTAAAATTCCAATAGACGACCAACAGAACAGTTTATAACACTAGACTAGACGTGCTACAATTCTATGAAAAATGAAATCTGCTTGAAATACGTGAATTGTTGATTTAAAAAAAATAAATATTTGTTAAATGAACATGATACAACTTGTGCCTGCGCATTATATTGTTTTTTAATGATGATTATCATCAAGGATGCACACTTTTAATACTAAAATGCCAACAACATCAGTAATAATAATTTGAAATAGTATGAAATCTTTAGCCATTTAACTTTTTAGTATTGGCTGATTATTTTCTGACATTTCACTCTCCCCAGTTCAATAGCTACTAGAACAACCTATTAGCTGTTGATGCATGTTTTCTAGAAAAAAAGGATTGGTTTAGTTGGTGTTTCATTTTCATATAATCATCGTATCTTGGACAGATGCACCCTAAACTAACCACCTAAAGTATTTATTTTTTTGGTACTCAACATGCCATGAATGCGTGAGTGTGAACTGAGGACCAGCCTGATTATAATTATACTAGGAGTACTATTATAGATTGATATTCAAAAATAAGAAAAAAATGTGAAAACAGCAATTAAAAAATATTAACGAGCTTAGTGATTTTCATCTATCAGGTCACTTAGCACGCTTCACAGCCTGAGTAGTACATCTGGCCATCTTTATACTATTTACTTGCCCATTTAGAAGAAAATTGCTTCTTCTAGTAATCGTACTTGTATAGTAATGCGCTAACAACGATTAAAGAAAAATTTCAATTTTTACACTTAAAACTTTCTTACCACCACCACAACCCCTCTCATGTCTTGTTGTTGTGTCGAAAAAGAGTATGTTGGCTTGGCTTAATGTTTTAAGTTAAAATGAAAAAAATGCTATTAAGATGGCGATCATCATCATGATTATGATCCTGTTTCTACTACCAACTTACGATTATAGCAAATGCTCTAAAGGCGAAGAAAAAAAGAAGTGGAAGAAGAAGTCAGTAGTATCAACATCAACATCATCATGGTACGCTGGGTGTTGTTGAGGCCCGGATTCTATTTTTTATTGTAATTGAACTATGGGAGCATAATATCCTTGTATAGTTTTTTCACTCCAATGCAGTACTAGTGAAATTCTGGGATTCTGTTTGCAAACACAAACGTCTTTTCTAGGGTAACAAGGTTAACTTTCATACTACTACTGGCATTCTTCTTGTTACCAACGGCAATAACCACTAGCCACCATTGCAACTAGAAATGCCACTTGCTTCACTCGTGCAATTTTTGTTGCGGGTGCGCTAGCGGTCAAGACGAAGAAAAGGCCTCCTTATTCTAAAAGAGATGATAAGGTTTTTCAATCGTTTATTATTTATTCAGGGTCATTAGCAATTTTTATAACAGTTTGAAATTCAAATCTTCTAGGTTTCTATGGTCCAACAACCAAAAGAGCTGCGGTGTGATGGTAACATATATAATTACTATATTATTCCCTGATACCTTAGTAGTGGTATTAGTAGGTGCTACTTACTTTAACATACCCACCTATATACACACACAATAGTAATTGCTTCAATGATAAGTCTACTTTTCTCTAAACATACGCATATAAATAAAAATAATAAATATTATAAACATGCGAAATGCGCGTGCTACTTTTTACTTTTTTGAGTTGAGTGAAACATTGTAATCTTTAGCAACACGGCTACTACAACAGTTTTGGCGACGAGACGAAGGTGACGAAAATTGTTGGGATAAATAACTTTAAAAAAAACTTTCCATCATCCATACTAGAGTTTTCCATTGCGTTTTTCTCCTCAGCTAAACCAAAACTTCTTATCGCTAAAAGCTTTGAGCTAGGTTAGGGACGTGACAATGAACTTTTTTGATGGAATCTTTAAAAAAAATTGCCTGTTACTCGAAACATTTTTCAAAAATGCATACCTAAATTCATATTTTTAAAGAGTACATAACTTTCGACAGATTACTTGGTACATTTTTAAAACCATTAGCGTGGGTTTCGCTTCATTTATAAAACCGCAAAATAGGCTGTTACTCATTGTCATAGTGTGTGCTTATGCATTGAAAATTACATTCAGATGAAGGCGACATGAGCCGTAATGAAGGCGACAAGATAACAATAAAACATAAAGAAACATTACTGCTGCTGCAGGCTTATTCTTTTTGTTGCGAAAACTTTGTATTGTGGTGTTTGGTGATGATGACATTTTATAGTAACAATAATGGTTCTCTGTTCGCTGTATTTTAACAAAAATTTAAAACATGCGCGTTCTTTCAGGAAATTGTAAGACTAGAACAAGCCAAGATTTCATTAAAAAATAAGAGTTCTATATTTGAGGTAAAAAATTAGTGATGATGATAAAAATGCTCAGACTATAATTTCATAGTGTGGATGCTTATAAAGCTCACTAATTCCATGGCACTTGTAGCTGTTATAATAATAGGGATTCGCTTTCAAAAAAACGTACATACCTATTTTTTGTGCAAGCAGCCGACATTTTTTTGACAGGCACAATATATAACGATATATAAAAAGTGAAAAAAAACATACTACCTGTTAATTTTTTTCTGCAAATGCTAAACATTTAAGTTGGTCAAGTTTTTGGATGTGCTTGTTATTATTGTTGTTATTCCGAATATTTTTAATACAATGGATGAACATGGCCATCATAAGTAACATTTATATATTATTTTTCTTCTTCCTTCAAGTTGATAATATGTTTCATACATGAAGTACGGAAAGTAAAACAAATAACGTTCATTTTTTTGTTTTGTTTCACAGAACCTAGAAGGATAAAAAAGATGATGATGATGATGCTGTTGATAAGTATATATGTGTCCAACAAAATAAAGAGAGCGATCATTACGAGGAAAAGAGGCCAACAGTGAAATGGTCAATACGTCTACGAACGCAAACGCAACACCACATCATCACTACCGCCACCACCACACCAGCAGCAACAGCACTACTGCCAGTTTTTCAGTGCAATATGTAATGTAGCATTTAAAAAGTGGAAAAAATCAAGTAGTAAAAATATTTGGTGGTATATGATGCTGTTGATGATCATAATGAAGTTCAATTCCATCCCAAGAAAAACGAGAGAGATTTCTCGCCAACGAAATGAAACACAAAAACAAATTTCAAGGAATTATCTGCATTGCATATCTGTAATCTACACGCATTTATAACCTGTGTTGCCGTATACATAGCATAGTAGTAGACTAAGTAGACTGAGAGGAGAAATGAGAGAAAGATGATGATGATGAAAAGAGGAGAGTAGAGTTTAGCTCTGCTCTATGAAACAATCAAAAACGGGGTTGGTACGCGGACCTAAATATTTTTTGTGTCGATACATACATATTGCCATTTGCCAATGCACGTATAATGCTGCATCTTAAAAAAGGTAGGATAAAATATTAATATTTATTTATGAAGAAAACTCGCTGTTTCTGTTCCTCAATTTTTTGCAAACTTGCAACAATAAACGAGATCTATCTGGGTAGCACTAGTAATGATAATGCATATATACAGGATCCAGTAGGTGTAAAAGTTGACCTGTATGAAGGGAAAGATGAAAATGATGTTGGGTGTGCAAGCACGCATGCAACTTATAACCGCTTGCTCGCACTTAATATATGCCAGGCGAGTAAAATAAGTTGCCAAACAGCAGCCACAGAAAAGTAGAAAGAGTGATGATGATCATCATCGTCATCATCATCATTTTTCACGAGTTCTAAGAAAAGTAGCAGTGATTCGAAATGACATTAACGATTCGGTTAAAAACAAGTGTTATCATAGGAAATTGGAGATGGTTATGTGTTGTAATTAATACCAACATTAATCAAGCATGCAAAAGAATTTAATGAAGCGTCATCCATTCATTCATTGAAACGTTACATTGAAATATTTGAAATGCTTCCTTCCTGCAACAATTGTTTTGCTCCTGCTGTTGAACCAATACTACCACTACCCTACTGCCTTTGTTCAATTTATCTTACATGAGATGATATCTTGTTGATGCCATGCTTGCACGCTGCTGCGCACCATGCACTTTTTACCAAAATGCCTGTATGTAGTGCACAAAAATGTTTGCATGAGGAAGCACAGACATACGTCATGCCTTATTTACGACAATAATATCTTTATTATTGTTTATAATTCCTAAATCTTGTACATCAACCAAGTGTCTCCCTTTCCTCAATCCTTGTTTTTTTTTCTTTAGAAATTTTTTACTACATACACACATGCTACTACTTTTACGTCTTTTTATTATTATTTTAACATTAATTCTTGCTTATGAAACCTGGTAAACTTTCATTTGTAAAAAATGCAGATTTTTGTCAATCATTTCTTTTTTTCTTTTTTAAATTCGAAAGGAATTGCAGGCTAATAATAATAATAATAATACGATTATAATTATCATCATAATAATAAATTAAAGTGGACAAAAAAACCAAAACCCAAAACACAGATGTGTTGTGGTGCTGTGGGAATAATGGTAGTAAACAGAATAATATTTCATTTTTCTGTAAAAAAAAGTGCAAAAGCCACAAAACTATTCTCATCATGTCGTCCCCTGAAAAATTTACAAGTTTAAAGTTGCTCAAAAAATGATGACAAGAATCATTTCCTTCACTTGTATTTTTGCATATACTCAACTGTCTTCTGCTAATCGCATAATCAAGTTGACTGTCGTTGTGCCTCATATACTTTTATATATACTTTTACCCAAGTGAGAAGCTGCAGCATACCGTGTGTTTTTAAACGTCAGAAAGATATCTCACTTTAGACATGGGACAAAAATCGACAGATAAAAATGAACAATTTTCCCAAGTTTCATATAAAGCATTTAGTTGGCTAGCTACAAAAAAGTTCATCATCAGAACAGTGCAATGATGTTGCTGGGAAGTTTCATAGACACAAAGTGCACAACAAAATGAATATGGTGTAGTCACCCAAGCCGTCCATCATTATCTTTAAAGAAGCACGAAAGTTGTAAAAGTGTACGTGCTTTATGTGCTATATGGTAATCAAAAATAAGAGGAAAAACGACAAAGAAGGAAAAATAAGAAGTGCACACATTTTATATTGTTATCATTTATTGCAATCACAGACGACGGATGATCCTGATGAGTACGGATGCATTCAAGTTTTTTTGACTAGAACGGATGCTATATGCATATTATCATCATCACCATCGCATATTTATTCTTTCATTTTACTTTGCATCGCACATGCACACCCTCACTGTTGTTGTGGTATATCGTAATAATAATAATAATAATACAATGTGTAATTATGGTTTTCTTAATCATCATCATCATGACGACGACGACAAGAAGACGAGTTTGCTGCTGTTGATGACTACTGCTGCCTTGGTTCACAGCCAAAAGTTGTGTAGAAACTGCATTAAATATGCATTGCGCAGGTGTTGCTGCTGTTACACATTACATTGGTGGCAGACCATACTATTTTTATTATTATCTATCTATCTATTTAATATGTCTGTTGTGCATGGGAGAAAATGACTTGAAAGTTGAAACAACAATGACATTGGCATTGATGATTATAGTAAATCGATGACAATCGTGATATAATCGGCGTGTGCTTTGCTCTACCATATATTACCATGCACTCCTCTTCGGATGTTGGCTACTTCTCCTATTATTCCTCTTTGGCGTTATGCTACTGTTTGAATGCATGTGTGTGTGAAAAATTAATGACGATAATAATCGCTCGAGATGAGGATCGTGTGTGTGTGGATCATAGCCGCAGTAGCACTTATCTAATTTGAAGAAAAGTATTGCA
>JAANSP010000318.1:0-23792 GCA_036850745.1 Homidia socia
CAATATTCCATAACTAAAATTTAGTTTTTGTAAAAAGAATTTAATATTTTAAACAAGGCGGAAGAACTTGTACGAGAAAAAATTGCAGAATCTGGCAAGACACCGAAATTGCTAGTACTTTTAGGGGATGTGACTTCTGATATTTCCTTTTATGAGGAAGCGTGGACCTTGTCTTCCGAAAAATCACTTAACTCTCAAATAAGACTTGGCAGTTATTACTTTAGACGAGAAGAGGTAAGATGACATGGTAAAAATAAATATGCCAGTATATTCTACTTGTTCTACAATGGACAAATAAACTTATAGCAAGAAAATGTCGTTTTCCAGTTCAAGTCTGCTATTACTCATTTAAAAAGAGTTGTCGAATTAGCCCCATTGGAGTATCCTTGTTGGGTAAAGCTGGCGTGGGCCTGCTATAGAACGGAGGACTATGAAACTGCTTTCCAGGCATATTTACGCGCTGCCAATTTGGAGTACGACGTATGGATCTCAACAGAAATATTTATAATAGCATACCAATTTCACTCCTTTATTTATTATCATGTAATCATGGCCAAATTTCGGTGTCTCTTACAGAATTTTCAAGTGTGGAACAATTTGGCAAATAGTGCTCTCAAATTAAATCGAAAAGACTATGCTCTGAGAGCGTATAAAGTTGCTGTCAAGTGTAGTTATGACGAATGGAGGGTATGGAGCAACATACTTGTTGTCGCATCTGAGCTTAATGTTCTAACAGATTCGATACAAGCCTATCATCGAATATTGGATTTAAATAAAACGTTTACGGACGAGGCTATTCTTGAAAAAATGGTCAATATTGGCGTAAAGTCTTCCAAGCCAAATACCACAACATTGGCATCTCTAGCAAAGTTGTTTGGTCGAATTACCGCTACGGTAATAATAATCATGTTTACTATTTTCAAATAGCAATTTTTGTATTTTAGATGATTTACCAATACATAATGTTTACTGTTTACTTTTTGTCGATGTGTTTTAGACTTCACGGAGCGCCATTGTATGGCTCCTGTATGGACGAGTTTTAACTTCTTATGTGGACTGTGATAATAAAGATTGTGAAGAAGAGGTCAAAGTCAGTCATTTTTTGCGGGCAATGCGTCATTATGCCAAATCCCTTACCTTAATGTGTCAAACCCCAGGTTGGAAGACTGATCTATTAGCTCTGCAGAATTTAGTAATGTGCATCAATGAAGTGCGAGAACGTAAGTTAACCATGATGATACTGACAAATTAAAAGGCTTTGATGTAAGTCTTAGCAGTTTTAAACAATGAAAAGGAAACAATGTTGAATTTCCTTCAGAGCGAGAACGGGGGCAACCAATGCTAAATGAGGAAACAAGCAGCAGCTTAAACAGTTTAGACAGTTTGCTAAAGACAAACCGGATTTTCTGTGTATGAAAACTTGAAAAAGCTGATCGAGGAAGTACCAGTGGAAAACGAAAAACTTCAGTCGATATTTAACGAAATGAATCAAGAAATTAAAAACCCATTTTATGCATAAACTTGACCAGCATAATATTCTTTCAACTCAGCATCTTCCATCGTAATGTTTTGCATCTTTCAAATAATCCATTTGTACATTTGTTGTTGTGGTATGCTGTTAAACATTGTATGATACGCTGTATTTTTACGTATGTATTTTCTTATTTCCTGTAAATAAATGAAACTTTTCGAAAAATCAGAAGGATTTCAAAAAAATACTGTTCAATTTAGTGCGCCTGTTTTTACCTTAACTCGTTTCATTATAAGTTCATTAGAATGAACCCTAATCGAAAGTTCTTCGGACACCCACAGGTTTTTTGGTAAAATATTTTTTTTGAGAATAGAGCTCATCATAACGCAACGGTAATGTAAAGTCTGAAGTACTTGTTTAACCGTAATCAGATAAACAAAGTCAATGGTTTTTCTACTTTGGATTTGGCAGCAAAGATACTCCATAGTCCATATACTTGTTTCAAATGTATCTGCACCTAGAAGGGTATTTAATTTTACCCAAAAACTACGCAAAAGATACATAGCTTCTGGCCTATTATTTATGCTTGGAAGGAATATAATGCTACTAGAAACCCGATGGAATGGTTTTTTTTGGTGGTTTCTTTTGTCACACAGTCGCACATCATAAAATGCAAATACACCCACTTACATAAACCCACCACCACCCAACTCGAATGGTTGAAATCTTGTGCGATGTTTGTTTTGTAAATACCCTAGCATCAACCCGATGTAATTCCAACACAAATACAGTAAGCGTAAAGTTCTTTTTCAAATATATTCCAGAAGGAGCCACGTCCTTGACAAATTAGCGTTCTTCAAGAGTTTTCAGCTCCAGCTTTTTATTGGTAAAAAGAATATTATATGACGATTTAATAATATGATAACGTGTCACATTGTCGACAACGTGATGATAAGTTGGAACAGTACATATTATCATAGCCGTCCGTTCATGTAGTTGTATAGATCTTAAAAATATTTGCATTGACATGCTCCTCCTTTTGTCATCCAATAATCCTTTCATCTTCAAACATTCAAGTATTTACAGAGACTGTCTTCCTACTCGTAACAAATGTTTTGATTTCCCCATGATCACTTCAAGTAGTTCAAGTAGGAATGGAATACTTTTTCTTCTTCTGCTCACTCCTCAGCACACTTTCAGTTGAGTATACCTACATAATAAAAACCATTTCTGCTGCTCAGAAAGTCCAAAAAACTGCGCCTTAGTAAAGCCATCCAATTACCAATAATAAGTACAACATAATGTAATATGACCTTTCTTTAAATTAGGTACATTATGTGAAAACGCAACTTACAGTTGGAATTGAATTGAGAATGCAGAGGGCGTATAAAACAGTCTTACCTCCAAACTATTATCATGTTCATTTTATCATTTTCCAATGCAAAACAAAATGCAGAAAAAAGTCTATATCTTCCTCTTCTCTGTCTCATCCATCACATTTATCATAGCGAAACGTACATCAGGAGGATGATGCTAAATTACTCTAATCTTTTTTGCTTACTTTTTTCAAGTAAAAGTGTTCATTAAAAAGGAACTTGGCACAAAATGTCAAGAAGGGTATACATAAGTGACACCTTATTAAGTATAATGGGCATATAAGTTTCGCTTTGTACCTTGACAAAAAAATGGAACTGCAGGAAACGGGTGGCTTGCATAACATGACGTTTTCCAGCTCTATTACAACTCCTACTAAAAACCTACTTTCATCCGTAATAATAATATAATAATGATAAACCGTATATATGCGTTATCGGGTCAGTACAAAGTGGCAGAGAGATAAAAGATAAAAAGCTCGACTTGCTGGATTAAATGTACATTCATTTCATGCATAAATAGCAGGAAAGTTTATAAAGTTTGTCTGAACACAGGAAAGATTCATTGAATATAAAAGCTATAAACCTATTAAAATAATGTCAAAGAATAAAAGTTTTCGGATTCTATTAACTATTGTTAAGAAAAAGTTGTAAGAAATGCATGCATTCTTTTATTATCAGTTTTCCTTAGCAATAGCAGTGATAAAGATTTAAAATGTATGTATATTAATAACGGCAGTAATGGGGACGTACTAAAAACGATTCCATTGATATTGTGCATTTTTGCTTCACTCTTTGCTCAGGGAGACGTATAACTCGTAGACATGGGACCGAAATTTTATGGGTTAGGAAAATAACATCTGCTTGTTTGATGTTGCAATCAAATTTTTACTAGATTTTCAGATGGACAGAAAGAGAAAAAAAAGTTAAATATGATCAATTGATCGATAAGTTTCTTCTTTAAAAAAAACTTGCCCTACCATACTATGCAAAGATGAACTAAAACCATATGTGCAAATAAAGCTGAAGATTGCATTAGTTGGACTGGACTGTGGCTGAATTCCAGTCGCTGGAACTTGAAGGAATGCACAGTTATGCCGTTGTTGCAGGGATGGGGCCAACTGAGACGTGCCTTCTGAGATTTCATCAAGGAAAAGTATCCATGAAACGGGTAACGGGTGAGAGAAAGTATGGATCGTCGATAGCTGCATCGTCGTGTCGTTGCAAATAAAATTTTTCCAACGAGAACTTGATGGCATAAAAATCAGCAAAATGCATAAGTAGTATAAAATTTCAAACAAATAAATCAAAGCGCATGTATGCATTTGAGTGAAAATTCACAAAAAAATCCTAAACTTTTTAATATTATTCAAATAACCTAAAAATAACAAAAACAAAAAAATTCTTTTCAAAAGCAATGAGTATAAATATCTTGACCGGTAAGCTTTCCTTAATCTTTCCACTCTGCAATTTTTCAATGGAACTGTCCAGCAGCAACAGCTCCCAGTTTTTTGGTCATTAGTTGAAGATATTTACTACTCAATATCTCCTCACTAAGACGCTGGTTTTCCTACTTTATTTATTGACTTCCGTTTTTTGCTAAATGGAAATACAACGCACGACGCACACACGATGATGATCTGTCCAGCCATGTTTACCCTGCTTGCTCTAACATTCTGCCAGCACTGCCAAATTGAACTTTGAAGTAACTAGTTATGTACTCATTTGGGTGGCGTAATGTAATATTTCAACGCATTAGCATACTTTTACTTTGGAATCAACTCTCAAAAATAAAATTCATCACCCTCCAAGGGTCGGATGATGCCATTATGATGGCTGACTTCATTTCCAATCTGTCATCTGCACACATAGGGTTGGATTTTCCAACTTTCGCGGTAAAAAAATGTGGAAATCGTGAAGAAATTGAAGTTTCAGTAATTCAATAGTAATCAATAAAACCAGTTATTAAACAACCATCAAAGACACAGGCAAATTTAGTTTTGTCTGAAAACAACAAAAAAACCATGTTCATGAGCCTGTTTAGTACACTAAATTAATTGATAACGTAAATGCAAAGAAATCTTTTTCCAGTTTATTATGCCAGCTTAAGTGAAAATCCTAGAGTTGTATGAAATTGTACTGCTTGCTTTCTCCTTTGACACGGGTAGTAGTAGTGAAGGCTTCCATAAAAGTAGAATACTACAGTACTACAGCATTTTTTATCGTTTTTTGAATGCTCTTATGTGTGGAGATTTCCTTTTTAGCCATAGCCATTTCACATTCCCGTAATTTTTATTTCTGTACGATCATCGCCCTGTTTACTTAAAAATTGCAATCAAATGGATTAAAATCATGGAGCAACTTTGATTAATTAGCTGTAATAATGGAATGCAAAAACATATTGGGGTTATGCGAGAATCAACGGAGAAAGCTTTAATACGTCAAAGAAAGTATTTTGAAATAATTGTGACAAAAAAGGAAAAAGAGAAAGAGAGAAAAAACTACGCACTGCACTATACGCTGAAATATTACCTCGGTTGTTTACGCAAGCTTTATTAAATACAATGCAAATATGTATATATATACACAATATATCTGTTAGACTTTCAATTTCAGACGTTTCTTAGGAATTGCTGACATAGATTATAACAGAAACACTACACGGTTCGTGGTAATCAGTGGCTAATGGCGAATATTTTTTCCAAGTACGTGAGTACGTAAACATGTTTGTTATTTCATTTTTGACATGACATCTCTCTCGTCAAGCCCCAAAGACTCATCTTTAATTTCCTCCTCTCATCACTTTGCATCACATCTCTTGTTTTTTTTCACAACACCGTATTTTATACTGCTTCTTAAACAAAATCAGCAACAGCGTTTCGCTCGTTGTATGGTGTGATCACTTTGGTTATAAAACCCAACAAATTGTCTACCACTTTCTTCATTGAAACATCCAAAACTGGTAGCTATTTTTGAATGCGATTAGCAAGAAAGAGTAGGAAGGAAAAGACACGTTATTAGTATAAAAGTTACCACAACATAGCGCAAATCAAGTCAAAAGCTGTTCCATATTATTTGTAATTTTTTGACCTTGCCGTAATCAAGACCATGTAGCTAGGCTGACAAAGAAACGTATAGAGTACCTTAAATGGCTCATAAAAGCTTGTCGTATACGTACTAAAAAAATTGTTGGAAAAAAACCCTGAATGTGCTCTGGTGGCGGTGGTGCTTTGCTGCTTTTGGCTCCGCTGAAAAATGGTAATAGCAATAGTGAATAGTGATAGAGCGAAACGTGGATTTTATTGTACATGAATCATGATGATTTGCTTAGGGAATAGCACAGAATGATGAGATGGATGGAGTGATTTTATAATTATACTGTTTTGCATTGGGCTTTTTCCCTTTTTACAATATGCTGATTTTAATGATTGCAACCTTTTTCATGTTCTGATAAGTTGATAGAATTTAACTAGCTTTTTTATTTGTAAACACGCTTTGTCTAATTTTGAATTTCTTAGCATTTGGTTTTCTTTGAACATTGAGTTTAATCAAATGAAAGTTAACGAGTTTATGTTCCCGGTTAGCTGCTACTCTTACGTTTTCCTTTCAAACAAACAGGTTCCCTTTCGTTTCATCTACACATATTTTACTGTATATGCATAATATGAGCAATTTTATGCATTTACCTGACCTTATATTGAAAATTAAACAAGATCATGTGTAAACCCCTGAAAGTGGGCAACTCCCGGGAAAAAACTTTGCACATTTTCGTTGAATTAGAACAACTAACTGAATAAAAATTGGACGACAATTAGTGGGTACAAATTTGGTAATCTAACAAACTCCACAATATTTTACCCCCTTTTAGTAAAAACTTAAAAACATGCGGCATTTTGATCCTCGCGTTGTCTGTAGTCCAGTCCAAATTTGAGCTCGTCTTCCAAAAAAAGAACACAGATGGGCAGACATTCAAATTTCAATAATTATACGCATATTAGGCATTTTTTGCTCTGGCAGTTAAAAAGAGATTTGTGAGGAAGCGAATGGCAAAATTATTCAAAAGGTAAAACGTCAAAGTTCCTCTAATTTAAAATCAGGGTTAAGAGGCTTTAATTATATTTGAAATCAGCAAGTCAATAATAATGCCTGGAAAAGTGGCTTGATCTACAATGACGATGCTGATGAGATTGAGCAAATAAGGAACTAAAACGGGAGACCTTGCCCGGGTGCATGCAAAAAGTAAATATAACACTTCACACACTTTGCGATACAATCGCAATCAGTAAGTAGGTCTTCCATTGGCTGGAAGCAACACATTGTCACAAACTGTTTAATCGTACCTGCTGCTGTTTACATGTTTACTCATTCCTCCTCGTGTTGTGACAAGGTCATATCAAAAACGTTTTTGATCATTTATCAAATATATTATAAATACTACACGGGAAATTAATTATACTCTCCCAAAAACCTTAACATTTTTAAATCTATGCTTTCACCTTACTCCAGCAAATACATTCGCTCTCCTTCTTATTACGCTTTCCAGCCTTTCACTCTGACTCTACTTTCTTTAGAGGTATTCGTGCACGGATACCTTCTTACCTCGAGCGCGTCACATATTTATGTTTGTAGCCAAAAACAAAGTACCATTAGCATTGATTTTCGAGTATGATGTACTCGTCCGTATATCTGTCACTGACAGTGTCAGATAGATTGTGGGCACTCGGCCACTGTATAATGAATAATTATCTTTTATAGGAGTATCTTTTAACCAATTAGGCACCGCATTTAATGCACGGTCATAAATGTGCAAGTTTTTGAAAAATGAAATAATGAAATTTGATTTTCAGTTATCGATTTGCCAATCAGGAAAAAAACAAAAGGTCAAGTTGTCTTTTCTGGAGGGGCAACAACAATATGGGTATTTTGAGAATCTTCAAAAAATACCTGCATTGTACGAACTTTGCACGAACATCATTTCAATTCTACAATCCCAGCAGACGCATCGTTATTTGAGTTGTACAGTACAACCACATGTCGTAACTTGCAAACAATGACCAATTTAATTAAAAATGGTAATCCCAAACCAGGAAATGGAATGGACGCACAAATTTAAACCCTTGTCTCCTGCTGCAGCTGCTGCTGCTGTGCTACATTTGAAGAAGCAACTCAAGAATAATCATTAAGTATTGTAAATATACCTAACTCTTCGCCTTCTTAAATTACATTCATCTCAATTTTCTCTTTTTTCAACTATTATCCAGTTCCTGTGAAACCAGCAGACAACTTTATCCTTTCCATCATCATCATCACACACCATTAGAATGAATTCCATGAAGCGAACAGCACTTTATGAATTTACAAGGGCATGACTGCCATCCACCACCTGCCCGTTCTTCCGATCCCCCAAACTTTCCCTTCACCGCAAAACCATTTTCCCAACAGCAATGCTTAAAAGTAATCAAATCAAATAATCATCATCAATAAGTTCCCTGTCCTCCCGATTTAATTTAATAAATGAAAATTAAATAACAAAAGGAATTACGGTATTTACGGTCCGATTTAAAATTCTACAAGTTTTCCCCAACCAATTTTTAAAAAACTTTTAAAAATAATTCCACATTTCCTTTCCCCCATCTACAATTAATTACAACATGAAGTGTAAATTATTTTGTAATTTAACTTGTTTTTTTCTCCGCCAAGAAAATTATGCATCCATCCACATTATATCTTTTAACATGCCAAGAAACTTATAGTCTCGTGTGCTTTTTCCAACAGTTTCCACAATGTTGCTTGACATCCTCCTCATCTCTTCAACTCCATCAGCATTATTAGTGACTTTAGGCTTTCCTAGACGAGGAAACCCAAACACACACAAGGAAGCAGGGAGGGGAGGAGGAGGTTGAGCAAGAGAAATTGAAACTACTGAGAGGAGAATAGAGAGTAAGATTTGCTCCATTCTATCGTCTAGCAAGCAATGCATTTTCATCGCCAACATTTTCCTCTCTACGTAGTCTGTCCCGCACTTGTTGTTTTGTAATGCAGGGCTACTGCCGTTGTTAACCGTCACGTCCTCTCGTTCCATGTGTAATAGTAAGTGCTGAAGCAAAACTGCTTATCTTTCTACAAACAAAGTGTGTGCTCCTCCTATGCATTAGTGGATGAGTATATAAAAGAAATTACTATAATAATGACGATGCATTGAAAAGAATAGGTGATAAGACCACCTACATTTTTTCAGAGTGCATACAACAACTATATAAGTTTGTATGCTGCTCCGTGTGTGTGAATAGTTATTTGTGTGCGACTTGTAGTATCGCCAGTATCGGACGGATCAACAAAAATGAGACTCATGTCTGCTTTGTACCATTGTGTGTGCAAGCAACGACGAGAGAAGAGAGAGCGAGAGAATTTGGAGAGAAATTTTTAACTAAAGTTTTTTTTCTGTAAAAATAATAAAAGGATCCAATCATTTAGTAATCGTCTAATAATAATAATTATAGCAGCAGCACATACACACAGTAGTTTTTATAGTCTTTTAGCCTTTGTTATCTAATGGTAGTGTAGCTGTAGTAGTAGTAGTAAAAAAAGTTATGATGGTTATCATGATGATGATGATGATGACGACGATGATAAGGATGAGTGTTGAACAAAAAAATGAAAGTTTAAGGCTACATGGTAGAATATTAGTTGGTGGTGTTGGTGAAAAAATTGAGCTGTAGTTATTGTTGGAGCAGTGGTGGAATTGGCAAAGGAGAGCTAAATAAAAAGTAATCAAGGTAGAAGAAAGGTTGACGTTACAACAACACGTTGCTGTCTTGGGTTTTCTTCTCTCGCTCTTTCTAAACAAAATAATTATATGTAGCAGAAATACATTCATGTCTTGTTGTCTCTGGCTTCTTTAAAAAAATGACACTTGAATAACAATAAAAATGTAGGGAAGGAGGAGGGAAAGCAAAAGTGTGCAAAAAAGTTGTAAGTGATTGCTTTAAGAATTTCGGGGGGAAAGGTCGCCTTTTCCAGGGGGACATTTGCAATAAAAATGGACCGTAATTCCGATGAGGCGACTGCGTTAGAAACGCTAAAAATATTGCATCCCATCATTACATTGTCGGCTGAAAGACTGGATGGTTTGAGGACACAGTGTACGACGAGTGCTGAAATAACACATCAGGAAATTAGAACCCTTGAGGTGAGGGAATAAAAATGCCATATATTGTTAAATTATTTCTGTGTGTCTGGATTTTTTTTTGCTAAAAATATTGACGAGGCATGTAATATAACGATTTACATGGCATTTAAAAAAATCTGTAGGGTAAATTGGTGAAGCACTTTGGTGACCAACTACTTGCCAAGAAACGAATAGCGCCAGAAAATGTGCCCCCAGACTGCCAAGGACCATCGCTAAAGTTATGGCTTCAAGTTGTGGGGCTAACTGCAAGAATAACACAGGGTATTTGCAACCGTGTGTCAAGCCTGGATAGTCTCAAAGATCGCTCTGAGCAGGAAATCAGAACGTTGCTCAACGAGCATCAAGCTAATGAGGAAGAAATAAGACGCCTGACACGGGCTCTGCAACAGTTGAAGCGCTATACAGGTTAGAGAGAGAGGAATGGTGATGATTAAAAGTAATTTTCTTGTGAAAACTGAAAATTATTTTTGCTCATTTTTTGCAACAATATTTATGCAATGGTCATTGCAGATTCGTTAAAAACTCCATGTGACGACAACGGCAAACAAATATCGCCCTCCGTCACTCTAGATCTCACTGACCTTTACTGGGATTCGTGGAATCTTCAGAATGAGGTACTTGTGGGAAGCGTGTCAAACGCAGCATCTCCCCATAGTCGGACAAGAGCTACAAGAAGTTCTGTTCCTTCCGAGGAATATTTGAATCATGGTCATACAAATTCGGGTTCCGTCACCAGCCAGTCATCTCATTTTTGCTCGACCACTCCATGTACTCCCGTGACCACTATGGCTCCATCCAGTTTAAACTCCCCTGCTTTTTCACCAGGATCTCATCCAAACATTTACTCACCCACCAACTCTTCAGTCTTCTCGCCGTCTTCTACTTCACCAGGGTCTTACGATCCGGGACAAACGCCACCACCTACCCCACCAGTGAAAGGTATAGTATTCATTTATTCTTCCCTTTCCTCCACGCCCACATCTTTCAAAAGCAGGCTAAAATATAAACCATTTTTCAAAAAAAAAAATTCAGGTGATAAAAAGTTTCAAACAACACCTCCAGCCAAAAAGAAGCAGTCCATTGTTCCTACTGCAGGAGTTACAGGAAATTTACAACCGGAAGGGTTTCCACTCACGAAATCAAAGTCTCACGAGTCACAATTAGCAAGCAGAATCGATTCATCTTCTGAAAGCAATCTTGTCAGGTTGGTATCTACTTTTTATTTTGTCTAATCAGTTCTCAGTATTAAGAATTTATGCATGCTGGCAGAGATGGTCAATTATTTAAATTATTTTTCTCTCCACTTGTGTGTACTCATCAACATCAACTTAAAGAAAATGCACAATGATAATCCTTTCAAATTATCATGCTTTTGCGTCGTTTTTGTGCGATATTTTAATGCATTTTATATCTGCCTTTGAATAAAACAACGTTGAATGTTGCTTTAGTTTTTTTGTTATCTAATATTTTTTATCAAAACAAGTGTGTCAGTTTGCATTTTCTAGCGACGGGAGTAGGAAGTCCAATTGAAATCCTTTACCTTTCCCCCCTCTTGCTTCCCACAGGTTTTCGTTCGTTCCTAGAAAAAGTTGATTGTCTGCCTGTAGAGTATATGTATGTTGTTGTGTTGATATTGATACGGATCAGTTTTCTTTTTACTGCATGCACTGTTTCGTTGTGTTTTTTTTATTTCTTTACTTTTATGTGTGTTGCTCCGCTTTGTTCGCTGTACCTGTTCGTGTTCCTCGGTGATAATTGGTTCCTATATAATGGCGAAATCCTTTGTTTAAATGACCATCGTCGCTGCTCCCCTATTGACTTCACTTTCTCCGCACGCACGTACCTCCCTCTTTTTTAGCTGTCGTCAAATCCTTTTGTAGTTCAAATCTGTATACCAAGCCTCTCGCAAGTGTTCACAATATAAATCTTTCCAATGCATTCTCGTACTCATGGCTGAATTTTGGAAACGGTGTGATGGCGGGTTACAGTTTAGAGCAGTTACCTCACAAACGAAGAGAGCGGCTACCAACGGAACCAGGACCTGCCGGTCCCACTGCCACTTGGGAATTGCAGTACAGTACTGGCTCAGCCACGTCTACATCGAACTCCGTCTTTTCTGGCCGTCATGTAGCATCCACCAGTTCCTCGCTGGTGATTTCGTCTGTCGGTGGTTCTAGCTTGAGTAGTACTTCGCCATTAAACGCAAGTCCAATAAAGTCACCACCGTCGTCGCATGTAGAAGTGGTGGATGACTTGGATCCAAACAGACGTAAGTTTATTCGCTTTCTACAGTTGAGTAAGTACGGCAATCTATTTTTAAGTTAATTTTTAATACTTGTGTGCTAATTGGCTTGCTTCGCTTTATTCATACAGCAGCCCTTCAAGTTCCAAAGTCCCCGAGAACACCTACAATGGCCAGAAGCATGGGTCACATGATATCTCATCGGTTCTCCAAAATGTTTAAAGTGGCAACCTGTGATTATTGCTTTAAACAAATGATAATTGGCTTGAAATGCAAGGAGTGCAAGTTCAAATGCCATCGAGATTGTGAGCCCAAGGTTCCTCCTTCCTGTGGCCTCCCAACCGAATTTATTGACGAGTTTGTCCGACACTTGAGAGACGGTAAGGAAAAGCAGCGCAGCTAGCAACAACGCCCACTCTGTACAACAACAGACGGGGACGTGAAAAACAGTCTAATAATCTTGTTTTAATTAGTTTTTATATATTTTTTATGGTTTTTATTTCAGGAGAGGCCCCTGGAGTGCGAATGCTCCCAGCATCACCGAACCAAAAGTGGGTGGGTAGGAATCGAAAGATGACACGTCCTCCAGTAAACATGCTAATCCAGCCTTTTCCGGTAACATGAAACTGATATAATATACTGAAATATGCTTTGAAATTAGAATTTTCACAAATGAAACATGATAATATTATTTTGCTTGTTTGATATGATAGGGGCCAGATTCAAGCTCTAATACGTCAAGTTGTAACAGTTCTACTCCTTCTAGTCCAGCACCATTTCCAACAACCAACTCTAAATTTCATTATCCAGGTAGGCGTAATTTAATAACCAAGGCTATTTTTCTACTTTGATTGTTGGAACTACAATTTGTTTTGTTAAATTGTGTATATTGGTGCTTCAGATGTTGATCTCGACAGAGGCGTTGTCACTTTGGAGACGAGACCATTTAGTGAAGTGACAACAAATGATGACAGGACGAGTACTGAAAAGTCCAATGATTCTGATCGCACCATTTCGCAAACCTCTGGCTCTGGAAGTACAGATTCGGAAAAGACTTTGGCTCTACGAGTGGATAGTCAGGACAGTCAGATTTCAGAGGAAGAACCAAATGAACGAACGTGGCCACGGCAGAACTCGGTAGTTGAAGTATTATCAGCACACGTTTAAAGTTTGTCAACGTATTTTAGCAAAACATAAAAAAATGATAACCTTTAAATGTCTGCTGTTTTTGTAGTTGTCGAATCGGGAATGGGATATACCCTTTGACGAACTAAAAATAGGGGACAAAATTGGCAAGGGGCATTTTGGAACAGTGTATCGCGGAAATTGGCATGGTGATGTTGCAATAAAAGTTCTCGACATGAGCTACTTGGACAACGAGAAAACATTGGAGCAATTCAAACAGGAAGTGGCAACTTTTAGGAAAACACGTCATGAAAACTTGGTCTTATTCATGGGAGCTTGCATGAAGCCGCCACGGTTGGCAGATTGTCACATCCATGTGCAAAGGAATGTCTTTGTACACTCATTTACATTTGAGAAAAGATAAATTCAACATGAATAGAACGGCAGCGGTGGCCGCACAAATCACACAGGGAATGGGCTATTTACACGCAAGAGGAATTATCCACAAAGACTTGAAGACGAAAAACGTGTTTCTGGAAAGTGGAAATGGCAAAGTTATCATTACTGACTTTGGCTTGTTTAGCGTAACAAAGCTTTGCCAAGGGAACGGGTTAGTTGCAAAAAACACGACAATGTCCTACTCCTAATAGCAATTCATGATGATATGATAGTGCGGTAGCTTTAATTTTTTTATGCATAACTTTTTTCTCTTTTGTATAGGAAGGGCGATTCCTTAAGCATTCCACCTGGATGGTTGTGCTATTTGGCACCAGAACTTATTAAATGTTTGAAACCGGCTTCCAACCAGGACAACGAGCTCCCGTTTTCAAAGTTGACTGATATTTACGCATTCGGTACCGTCTGGTATGAACTGTTAACCGGTGAGTGGCCCTACAAAGGACTGCCACCCGAGGCTATAATTTGGCAAATTGGTTCTGGAATACGTCAGCCGCTACCAACGCTCTTTTCTCGAGATGTCAAGGTAAAAAAAATATTTGCATGATTAAAGGGGATAATCTTTATATCTTTTACCCCAGGAGGTGATAATGAACGTTGCTTATCACTTACTGTATCCTTTTTCAGGACATTTTGATGAGTTGTTGGTCAACAAGAACGGAAGAGAGACTGGATTTTCCCAAAATTCAAAAAGTGGTTGAGAAGCTCCCCAAAAAACGACTTGCACGATCACCTTCTCATCCAATACATCTATCCAGATCCGCCGAATCAGTATTTTGAAGTTTGAAATGCAACATTATAGTGATTATCTGTAGTCAAAATCGCACAAATATACATATAGGCGTTATACTATTACTACTATAAAATTAATAATACTTATTAACTTATTTATAACTACTGTAAGTAATTATTATTACATTATTTATACTTATTAACTGACGACGAGAGCAATGCGAGTGTTCTTCTGAATGAAAAATGTGTATTTCGTTTTTTTTCGATTTATTTTTTAAATTGCTTTTAACTCTATTACAAGTGGTATTACATTTATATACAAAAAAATGTAACAGTACTAGTTGACCATACTATTATTACGACGATTATTGTCAGTTTTAACGAGTTTGAGTTTTCTTTCGCGTGCACCATGCATAACAAACAACAAAGATATCAGCAATGATTTAGTGGTATGAAGACTTCAATAAATAATTATTAAAAACACAATAAATCAAGAAAGTAATAATCGTAATAGTATAGAGCATAAGTAATAATAATTAATTAATTAAATTGTGTCATACTATTATTATTTATTCCTTAGCACGTTTTATGAAATTTCAACGTTGGAACTTGAGGTATTTTCATTTCATGACAAAAGAGAACTTAAATTGTATCTAGTAGTTTTTAACATTTAGTTTGTGTAATCAGTTGACTCGTTTCGTTATTTATCTTGTTTTTTTTTCTTGACTAAATAATAATAATAATAAAGCGCATTATTTTACGTTAAATATTACAATTCTAATTGTTACTATGTTACAAGGATGTCTGGTACATCTTTTCTCGTTGAGTCGTGTTTTACTAAAAATAACTTTATGTAAGAAGTAGGAACCGTAGTAGCGTTTTATTTTTTAGTTAAGATGACATTACATATAATAATAATAATAATTTAGTTTTGTGACAAAGAAAAATAATAGTCTGATTTTTATTGCATCACGCGCAACACACCAACATCATCATCAAATGATAATGAACAAACGTGTGTGGATGTGAGTGAACGAGATTGTTGTCTAAAATCCTGCTTCTTGCTGCCTAAATTTTTAGGCGCTTGTAGGATTTATAAAGGGTAGCTTCACTGAAGCCGTTATATAATAGGAACTTGAAAAACAGTGCTTACAAGAATACAGTTTAGAACAATGAAAAAATATGCAAAATAACAAGGATTATTATTATTATTGTCATTATTATATAAATTGTCCTGGTCAATGGCGCATTTCCATTGCGATTTTTGACCATAAAAAACTTTACGGCCTGAGGAATGTCAAAAAAATGAATTATTGTTTCCAGTCAGAATGACAAGTACAGTTAGTTTGATAACTCAAAAAATAATGGCAAAGTAAAAATGAAATGAATAATTATTATTTAATAATAAAAATAATGTAATAATAATAATAATAATAAATAAAGTCAGATGATAAGACCAAAAATATCACTCATCATTTTCTCAACTTGTTTTTTTTATTTTCACTTGCAAATTGCGTCATCAGAAAAAAAAAAACATTAGTCAATCGCAATACAAACAAACATTATGTATCACAACTTAATTATTTGACAACCTTCATTGTTGCCTTGAGCTTGTTGTAGTAGTAGTGGGCTTGTTCAGCTTTTGTTGCTGCAATGCCAGTCTGCGGAGAATAAATCGATACAACTCCACCTCATTGTAGAGTTCGCTTTGCATCAACTGTCTAATGTACGAGGAAATTACCGGGACATCCTTCTTTTTGTGGCTAATGTCATACCCTGTTTATCATTTTATTTTACCAGGAAAACAAGCATTAATTCACATTTAAACAGTCCATGCAAAACTTTAGTTAAACTTTTAATTATTGGTGATGCACTTAATAAGATCGGCCACTACTGCTACCATTCATCTTGCAAAATAAATTACTGCTGTTGTTCATTTCTTTTGTCGTTACCATCATCACAGCAAATTACATGCGAAAGAAGAAAAATGAGAGAGAGAGACAGAGAAAACAAGACAGGAAGAGTGAAAGCTTACCAAAATTCTTTGTAAAGCTGAGCAGCCCCAAGGAAGAATCGTGGTACAAGCTTCTCCAGCGCGCTGAGTGTTTGATCCATTTTTTCCAACACTCCCACAACCGAGTACTCTGATTCAATGTTAAATTTTGCCATCTGTAAGGCCCACCTATCATTGATTACTCTGCAGATAAAGTTAGTCATAAAAAGCCTATAAAACATGCATAACAGGTTTTTTCCCAGAGGGTAACTGTACGACGACGACACAATCACACATTCACAATACAACAGCATTATTTGACAAGTAAACCTATGAGGACAGTTAGCAACGTCGTTTCCAGCAGGAAAAAATATATGCATAAAGCTGTACTCAAATGTTTTTTTCAGCATCATCAATATCAACGCCATTTCCCCCCTCTCTCTCCATTTCCAGCTTTTCCCCTTCTTCTAGTCTAATCGCATATCTGACAAATCACATTACAATACACTCGCACATAAATACTAGAGCTGGAAAATTTGGAACGAAATGAAACTATCCAATGCAAACGCACCACGCAAGGGTAAATTAATGCAGTCTGCTGAAGACAATAGCGGCCGCATTAACCGAGAAAAAACGTAATAACTACCTTGTATACCTATTATCTAGCAATATAAAAAAAAATCCCCGCCGTACTACTACTGCTACCATGTCGCGTCATGCTTGTGTCCGACAACGACTACTTTGACTGAAACTTTTCATTGTTTTTTTTCTGCCTCTTTTAATGGCAAAAAAGGAACAATAATATAAGGGGAATTATTTACATTCATTATTATCCGTCTCTCAGGTTCTTTTTTATATACATTTATAACGGAGGGAAATGACGCAACACTCTGATTGAGTTGGCTTTTGGAACAAGGCGTGTAATGTGGACATGGATGTGTAGCGCTGTGAAACAGACGCATGCAAACATGTTTTTCAAAGATAAAGTACCTAGATTTATCCATGTAGGTATATTTTCAGATATATTATTATTATTATAGTTTATTTTTTGTTGGCGAAAGTGATAGACTACTCACTCATTATATTTACTTACACACAAGAGTTATGCTGTCCACAGAAAAATGGTATCATTAAAGTAAATGACTTTTCTCCTGCCGTATAGCGGCACTCAGGGTCAGCCTGTAACACACATTCCTCAAACGTTCTATGGTACCATTCTGTTCCTGCGTTTGGCAATGTCAAGTTATCGTGTGTAAAGTTGCCAAGAAATGAGAGGGGAAAATGGAAAGAAAAAAAATAAATCCATGTAATAATTCCCATGATGAGTTTTCTTAAAAAGAAATATAGTATGGGGGTGCGTGTAAAAGTAGTAGTAGTATTATTATGTGAATAATATTTTTTTAATTCAATGCAGATTGTATGTATTTACGGCGATGATATGAGAGTACCTGATCCAGGACTTATCAAATTTCGTCTTTTAACTTCTTGTTCGGTAATAGTAGACGATTTGTTTCGTCTGCTGTAGTAGTCCAGCACAAGTCTGTCTATAGGATCTCGAACAATGTTGATGTAAACTGGTCTCTCTTTG
The DNA here is from genome assembly GCA_036850745.1 of Homidia socia. Taxonomy (NCBI): domain Eukaryota; kingdom Metazoa; phylum Arthropoda; class Collembola; order Entomobryomorpha; family Entomobryidae; genus Homidia; species Homidia socia. Next base: position 18,170 of record JAANSP010000318.1, read on the forward strand.
ACGAATCTTGTAAAGGGAGAAAATCAAAAAAAGAGATAGAGAAATTGATATTCATACTTTTTTCTATTCAGAATAAAAAATGAAGGTGATGGGGATGATAACAAAATCGATAATATTATTTATTTACGTGGTTTTCATCCCCTTTCGGTCTTTTTCTCTGTGTATACTTACTTTTGAAATTTTGTGAAATTGATGTAGAAAAAGTGACGATGGTAACTTTTGGGGAGGTGCTGATATTGGAACCATTCAACGAGACTGTTTTGCTCTTGTGGAATAAGGAATCTTATTTTTTATATCAAGAAAAGGAAAAATAAATATAAAATACAACATGTCATGAGCAAAAAATGTACAAAAATATTGACAAGTAATTTTGGTTCGTTGGGGTATTTGTTTCTTTGCATCAAATTTCTGAGTAACCTTGGCCAAGGTGTCTGATATTCGTGCTCTTGATGAGCAAATCTATTCCTGTCGGCCAAATTTTCAATAAATTCTGATGTGATGTCCTCGCCACATTTGGGAACGCTATTGTAAATAAGCCAAATGCTTGTTGAGCTGGTACTAAAACACACAAAATTGAGAGATAAAATGAGCTAAATGGTTGGTAGTCGGTGCCATAAAATTTTGAATCTAAAAATAGCCGTGAATAAACTTTTAGGATGATGATGTAAGGGCATGTATAAAATTTTACACGCTCGTGAATCTTTTATTGGCAAGTATTTTAGCACCGCCACCACACATAGCAGCATATGTGGATAAGTGGTTGTCCTTACTTAAGGACCAATGTATTTTATAGAGATCATGTTATTAAAATTCTAAAAGATGAGCCATTTCCATGGAAAGTATAGAAGGAAATTTATTATGATTATTGTTATGTTGTGTGTTATCATCATGTCCATACCGGTTCTTTCCAGATGGGTTTATCTCCAGCTCCATTAGATTATCTGGGACTGGAGCAGCCTCATTCTCTGCAGCAGGAGGGCCACCCTTGGCCATTGCAATTTTATTAAATTTTGAAGAGTTTTGTACGGGATTTGTTTGATGGACATTCTTTTTGATTCGGTTATGCTTCTCTGATGACGACAGTATACTGGAGTGGTGGTGATGTCTTATTGTGTCAGCAATCAAGGACAAAAGGCACATCTTGATGGCTATCAAGAAAAGGAACAAAGGCACATACCTGGAAAAAGGATTGTCATCGTTTGATTTAGTACAAACACAAAATCGGTCCGCAGTACTATGCCAGCAGCAACGTTTCGCAATTCTTCTCCTGGACCATCGACTCATTTCTGAAGAGATGAACGAAAAGTAAAAAAGGCACGTACCATCCATGAAGATATATAGTTGAAATGCATGCTTTTATATAGCGCTTTTGTTTCATTTTTAAAACACAGCAATCACTTGTTTCGTCTGGCACACACATACACAATCTTTGATTTAAAAAACTTTTACACACATTCTCGTTCCAGAAATGGGAACATTTTTTTTCGATAAAAAATTTATAGCCAATTACTGCTCATGTCACTTGAGCAATTCTCCATTTAAATTTTTAAAACTTAATGTTAGTATGATAATACCTGATGTAAGTTTTGAGCTCACAAGCCGATTTTGTCGTCGTGTTTCATGACCACTGCTCACATTATGACTGCATGTTATAATGTTAGTATGATAATACCTGATGTAAGTTTTAAGCTCACAAGCCGATTTTGTCGTCGTGTTTCATGACCACTGCTCACATTATGACTGCATGTTGTTGACTGCAACCCTCTATAGGAGGGAGGAGGAGAACGGAATTGCTCGCATTTTTGTTTTCAATTTTCAACATATTTCTTGTTCATTGTCAAATTGTAGTAAATTGCATGTACTTTCAAGCATCTTTTACTTTTATTCATCATCATCACCACGCTCGGCGCTCAATTTCTTTGACTTGTTGTTAATAGCGTCTTATTGTACAGCAATTTTTTTGGCTCTATTTTAAGAGTGCCTTTACCTCTACCTTGCTTCCTTATGCATGCAAACGGTTTGAACACGAGAGCATCATTTAAAGAAAAGCCATCATCGTGAATTTTAAATCTATACAAAAAGGAGCACAGCACATCTCTGCGGTTTTGTCCTTTTCGTTAGGCATCAGTGCAGATCATCATCAACAATGAGGCTGACAACCTTACCTGAGCAAGACGTGACAATAGACAGAGAGAGAGAGAGAGAGATGCATGTCTGCCACCACCACATTACGTACGTACATGGTACTTTATGGCGTAATAATAATAGGTAGTAGTCCTGCTGCACTCCTCCTACTCCATTTTACTTCTTGTGTGGGGCAAAGTCAAATTACAGTACCTAAGCAAAGTGGATATGGTACATGTACTTTGTCATCAGTCATCACGTTTCTTTTCACGCTACTTGGTCCAACATATCGCCGGAACGAACTCGCAAAAAATATCGCAAAATTTTGAACTGCTTTGTAAGAAAAGAGGAGGAAGAAGAGCTTTTGAGTAAAGTCAAAGAGGACAAAAAAAGTGATGGGATATGCATGCATGCATGCGTACATGTTGTTCATGTGAATGTGGCGATGATAATAACAACAATATCATTATTATTGTCATCATCATGCAGCTGCAAGGGGGATGACGATTTCGATGATGATGGTGACGTTGAGATGTATACATTACATCTTGGTCGCAGTAGTTCTTACCGTTTGTTGTTTGCTTTTGCCAATCAAAAGTGAAGATGAGTTGAGGAAATGCATGGTAGTAGCTTATACTAAGAATAACAATAAGACATTGCCCGAAAGATGTCATTTTTTTGCCGAAAGCCCCAAGACATGAATTAACAGTCAGCGGAGCGTAGAAAGGGAGAGCGAGCGAGCGAATGGATGATGCATTCATATNTAGTAGCTTATACTAAGAATAACAATAAGACATTGCCCGAAAGATGTCATTTTTTTGCCGAAAGCCCCAAGACATGAATTAACAGTCAGCGGAGCGTAGAAAGGGAGAGCGAGCGAGCGAATGGATGATGCATTCATATTACAAATGTATGCCGGGATCACATGGTGAAAACATGTAGAGTTTATCATATAAAATAATGCGAAAGAAGAAATCTATTGCTGAGAGAGATATAAGCATTTACATTTTTTCATTCCCAGAAATAACTCACTGTCATATTATCCTCATGATATCACACGGAAGTGTTTCCACTGTTTTTATGAGAAGGCTGCTTGCTGGTGTGACTGGGACTTTTTGTGGACAAAAAGTACAAAGAAAATAGTAATGACGATAGTAAAGTAATGTCAATGATGATAAAGTTATAAAAATGAAAAGCTCGGTAGGTGACTTGGCTGCTCTTTGGGAGCAAGTCGTCACACAGCCTAGGTGAGAAAGGAAAACTGAAAGAAAACAGCATTTTTTCCCATTGTACTTTTTATTGTTATTTCATCAGACCAGTAGTATTCATGACGAAAATAATAAGATATTTTTGAAAAAGAAAGAAGCAAAGTTGTCCATAATAATATTAGATAGATGGGTGAAATGATCATTGGCATTGACATGGTTGGCTGTCAATGAGCTCATTCTCATTCTAATCTCCACTATTCCATGTATCTATAGCTTGTGCATAATTCACTGTCAACTGAATTCACCAGTACATGCCATCGTCGTTGTCATCATCATCACATTCAAACTTGTATGTAGTATATACATATATCAATATCTATACACATAATAATATTAGATAGATGGGTGAAATGATCATTGGCATTGACATGGTTGGCTGTCAATGAGCTCATTCTCATTCTAATCTCCACTATTCCATGTATCTAGCTTGTGCATAATTCACTGTCAACTAAATTCACTAGTACATGCCATCGTCGTTGTCATCATCATCCATTCAAACTGGTATGTAGTATATACATATATAAATATCTATATCTATGTATATACCAATTGAAAGAACCCTGACCATCCATCCATGTAGCTCTGCAAAAGAAAGCACACTGTTGGTGGTACTGCTTTTACCATGCTGTCTTGTTCTTTTTATTATCGTGAATTGTGACAAAGCCACACAGGTAATCCAACGTCTTATATGATACAATGATAACAAAACACATACGCAATGCTTGTATATTATTATTATATTATTCCTTTGAACATGTCCAAGTCGAAAATGGCAATTGCATTACACAAACAAGCCTTATCCTGCTCTGCTGCCTTTCCTACGCTCTTTGCTGCCTGCCAGCTTTCACAAGAGAACGTGGAAATTACATTTTCACATGGACGGACTGAAAAACATCTCCCATGGGGGCAATGAGCGATTCCGTTGGTTTCCGTCTTGTTTTTATTGTTACTGCTATACTTACTACTACCATTCCAACAGAATCAGCTCCAACTTTTCCATGCTCTGCAGCGCGGTAGTGTATACCATGCCAACAACACAAGAGCAAGGTGAAATTGTTTGCAACTGATATTGATCATAACAACCAGCAAACAGAACCCTCTTTTTCCAACCTGCAGCAAGATAACAACAAAAAAAAGAATATATTTTACCTGGTTGTACAACGGGGAGGTTAGTTTAGGTACCTTGTTTGCATATTATGGAGTGTAAGATACTATGAGAAAAAATATGTGTACCTGTCTACATGCATATGCATATGCAATATATAAACATCTACCCAAACACATTTGCATTTGATGATAAAGCAATAAAGCATCATCATATTATTAATACCATTATTATTATTAAACGGAATACGCTTTTTTCTCTTGTCAAATAAATGCATGCTCACTTTACATTCATCCAATCCTGGGAATCAAACTGTTATACAAAACTAAACTACACAAGCTTTGCTTTCTCTTTTTTTACTCCTGTCTCTCTGTCTGTCTGTGATAAAAAAAGGAACCTAAAGGAGAAAAAAATACCTGATAGAAATAATAATACAGCAAATGCAATAAGAAGAGCATACCAACATGTAATCTGTTTCCCTAAAACTAGGCAATGTGTATTTTGATTTATATGTTTTGATTACCCAGCAAAACTTTACATTTCCTTTCCATTTTTTTCTCCTTTTGCCTGTGCAATGAAAAAGGACCTTCAGGAAATCCTTGCTGCTGTCATCATACTCCATAAATATATATTGTGTGCGTGGGGTTTTTCTAGTGTGTTGATTTTTTTCTCTCTATCTCTCTTGGAATAATAGTACAGTGATAGCTACAATATACAGTCTTCTTGTGTACCTGTCCAATGCTAATCTACATGCTCATCCGATTCACAAAAAACCACCTTTCAGAATAAAACATACTACATAGCATACAACTAGCAACTTATATCCCAACTATATATAAAATCATTATTATTATTGTCATTACTATTATAGCAATAATCTCAAGTGAACAAGGTGCACATGTGGCCCTGGGTGGATTCATCACGAAAAAAAACGTATGAGTTCGATATAATATATTTTTTTCTCCAGTGAAACATGTTGTACCTTCATTGCCCTCTCATCGTCATTCTGTCTGTTTGTCTGTCTGTGCGCCTCACTTGGCCTTTCTTGTTTTTTCACAGTGTGTTCCAAGTTTCCTTTATACAATAAAGCAACTGTTTTCTCTATCTGCTCAAGGCACTACCATCA
>JAANSP010000319.1:0-23766 GCA_036850745.1 Homidia socia
ACATGAGTATGCAATATTGCAAAACGACGACCTGGGTGAAAAATACTCGGAAAAATATTTTTATACTTTTTGTCAACTAAGCTGGCTATTTTGTGCATCACAGATTCAGTACCACCACCAAGCTTAATATTTCCAATTAATAGATGTCATCACTTCGTTTGAAATCCGAAATTGAGAACAGCTCAATTTGTGAAAGGACATAAATGAATCCTACTTTCCATAAATGCATTCTTGTATTTAACAGAGCGCAAATTCTCAAAATCATGTTAATTTGAATCGTGTATGGCCATAAATTGTAATAAATATTTTGTGCATTTTCATATATGTGTGAGCGAATAGGACAGGCTTATTGATGATAAAATATTACAGCCTATTAGGTATGATGCACAGAGAAAGAGAAAGAGGAAGAGAAGAAATAAGGAATAGCACTTGATAGTAAAAACACAACGGTAAATTAAATGACGATGATACCCGCTTGACTGCTTCTTATTCGGCCGCAACACCATAATGAGCACTAAATGCTTAAAGATGATGAGGGAACTGCTAAAAAAGAAATCACAAATTGATTAGCTTTTTTACTGCACGACTTAATTTCCTCATAAATCTGACACCATCTTCAAGAGAAACAACCACCACCACCACCAGCATCACATGCATACATGGCCACATAAGCACAGCCAAAAATATTATTTAAAGATGAAAATATAAATAATGATGGCCGCATAACTTTTAGAAGAATATGAGTGAAATCCACTCATTGATGCATAATATTATTAAAATTATATGATGATGGCGTACCTCGTCGTCTTCTGGTGTGTGCGTGTGAAAGATGTGGGCCAACACATTATCTGTTCATCATTTAATACACATATTTTTTAAATGCCTACTTACTGCACTCTTCTCATCTCTTGTCCATTCATCATCACCACCAGAGACAGGAAGGCATTTCTTGTATGGCTTTGTATTACTAGAATGAATTAACTTGTATATTCATTATCATCATCATGTAAGTTAGCGCACACACTAGTAACAAAAAAGGTACTCACAGACAAAAAATATGTGTATTAGTTAGTTTGCTGGTCCAGTCGTCGTTCTTTCTATTACAATTGTCGACGTCGTTATCATCATCATCATCGTCGTCATTCACTGACTGAGAGTGAGCAGTGAGCAGTTTATTCATTATGGTTGCTGCAGCAATAATATCACACACGAGATGAAAAGTCATGTTACCATTTCGTGAAACAAATAATCACTCAACCAGTGGGTGACAGTTATGAATGGGACAAGCTATTACTTACACAAGGGCAGCAGACTTTAATAACAACAACACCAACAACAACAGCATCATCATCGAGAACAAAAAAACGTGTTGACAGCCAACAGGAAAATGAAAGAGTGACATTATTATGATCATATCATTGATACACAATGAGTAAATACCATATAACTGTATTTATTTATTTTGAAACATGTCATTGTAGAAATGACAGTCATTTGTTAATTTTCTATTAAATGTTATTTTATATTTCAGTTTTTGTTTTCATTATTTATTCAAAAGGTTAAATGCCCAGGGAAAAATAAATGTGGAATTATCCATTCTGTACTTTTGGAATTTGGATGCTCCTGAAGTTGTTACTGGAAAATGATATAAAATTCCTACTAATAATAATAGCCACTAGGCGTAAACTTTCTACAGTTCAATAAAAACTTACTTGACTTTGACGTTTCATTATACCTTTGCCAACCAAAGTAGTGATGTCTTATTTTACAAAATTGTTGTGTCGAACCGATTTTTGCTTAATCACACTATTTTTATGTGATTTCAACAATAGATAATGTGGGAAAGCTTGTTGTCTCACGCAGAAAACAAAAAAAAAGTTGGAAAAAGCGATTAACTTTGACTGCATTAGTTGGTTCCTTCTGAAGAATTGTTACGCAACATACCTAAACACTTTTCAGTTTAATAATGCATATATGGACAGGTACTCATACTTCAACTGGTTTTTAGACAAGACAGGACATCATGACGACCATGATGATGATGAAGCACACAGATTTTTCTCTTTTATTAAGTGCATCGTCACAGCTATTATGATGACTTTTTTATCTGGACATCTTCCAAATTGCCCATTCCATCTAGAGGTAAATAGCAATCTGGTCTGATGCTATCATAATACAGATTTTTTTGTAACTTTGTAAGCATAATCTCATGTTTCTTCTGCTTTGAACATGATGGTGATAGTGCTGATTTGATTATAAATGACAACATAAAAAATGGGATGCTTTTGCTGCTGCTGCTACTGCTGCTCAAACGTGAGCAAGGCCATGGTGCTTATTTTTACTATACAAATACCAATTAATGCTTCTTCTAATTAACCACTAGAAAGTACATAAAAGTAAACTGGAAAGTCATCCCTGCTAAAATCACCGTGCAATTTTAAAACTTTTAAATTTATGAAATAAAATCAGCTCTAAATTTTTTGCACTTTATACAATCTGACCAGTATCGTCATCATCCATGAAAGGATCTTTACGTAGATACAGTAGCGTGGTGCGGTAGCTATAAACGTAGGATATGATTTCTAAATGATTTTAGATTTAAACAGTATGATGACTTTTATTGAACGGCTTGTTGCCACAGGCCAGGGTCACCTACAAAGTTGAATGGTGGTTAATATGCAGACATTCAAGACACAGCTTTTTCACCCTTTGTTGTGGTTCACAAAAAATATAAAAATTATGTGTAAACTTGACAGTGCAGTAGTATTCTGGCAAAATATTAAAGTTTTGCCATCAAAAACTCAAAAGTTGAGCGTGTAAAACGAAGTTAACCACAACAACCAACCAGCACCACCACTGCTTCATATACATTCATATTACTTTACCGATGATCCTCAGTGGCTAGTCTTATTATTTTTGTTGTTGTTGTTATTATTATTATTAAGAATGCCCTAGAAGCAAACAATCAACAAGTTTAAAGGGTTTGAATAAATGCAATATTTTTTCAGAATTTGCTATAAATGTCATGTTTTACTGCAAAATATCAAAGTAAAATGCAGTAGTAGTAGTAGTCGTAAACAAAGCAAAACTCCAAGATGGGTACAGCAGAAAGTATCTTCGCTCCTGCCTGATCTTTTAACAACATCAACAACACGCCAGAGTCTAAAAAATGAAGAAAGGGTGATATTCTGCGGAGCAAGAAGAGAGCATCATTTTCAAAAAGAAGCAAAAAAATTGCAGGCATATGGAAACTTACAGAAAGAAGGATAATAAAGTAACCAAGCATATTATCCAATCATAATAATAATGGAATAAGAGTAGTAGTGACTGTGGTAGCAGCAATAGAAGCTAAAATTTAAAAATGTGAGATTACAAGAAAGAAGTTTATTTATTATAAAAATATTGGATGGCAGTGGCGTTTCTTCTTGTGAAATGAGGAGATGGATGTAATCATTATGGCGCTGTCCTTCCTTCAAATAACAATTTCTTTTCTATCCTTCTTTCTTTCTTGGCTCGATTGTGTTCACCCTCCTTAATTTTTCACCCTGTAGCTTTTTTATCGTCATCATCATCAACATAATATCACCCTTCTTATTATGCAATGCATTCTCCACAGTTGTGGATTTTTCAGGGGAGACGAGAAATATTTTTTTTGCTAATACAGGCAGCTGCACCAGAAGCACAAGTAGCTAGGGTGGTGGCGGTGATATTGCTGTTAGTGAGGCATTAAGTTCTGCAAAAAATGTACCAGTGCCAGCAATAATTGACGACAGCTATCTCTTATACCTAAATGTACATGTGTAGTATCTGCTTCTTCTGTCTTCTTATATTACCATGTACATGCACTATATACATATATGTATATATATATATATATACTTTTTTATGCAAAATATTTTGCTCCACATGCCGTTTGATATGATTAGCATAATATTATGCACACATGCATTTATGACACGAAGAAAGAGTGCCACAAGAAAATCCAGTCTGTTACTACATATAATGTTAGCAGTGGTCGGTCATCATCATTATATTATCTGATCTGATTGAATTTTCTTGTACCAGCTTGTTACAAATCACTTGAACTTAAGTCTATAAAAATAAATTGACGAGGAACCAAAAAAACAACAAAGTTTGATGATCATCACTGATCAAGTTGATCATCAGGAATGGAACGTAATAATGTAGTGTAAAGAATGTCTGACGATGAGACTAGTATGTGTACAACGATTTAATAAGTGTATTGAGAAAAAAAAACAAAGATATGCAGTGCAGGTGTATCTAAATTATTTGATGCATGTATTTTATCAACAATGTGTAAAAATTGTGCATAATATTTTTTATTATGTCGATAAACAGCAAATCAGGTGAATACAAATAACTTTATGTTGTAAATCATGTATTTGATTCAAAGTGAAAAATAAATGTTTAATATATAATATTATATATGCGGATTACAGACGGATCGTTTACACATATTTTTTTACTTGGTACAACTTATCGTTAAAGAAATTATGTTTATTTTTCTACATTATAATTATTAGTATACAAGAACTGACTCTGTATATTTTATTATTATTATTATTAGCATATCAATGTTTTTATACATATGTATAGGCATGCACCTCATTTTTTATTTATTTGGCATCTTTAAATCAATTTTGTGCTTACTTACACACACACAGTCTATAAACAGAAAACTTGCTTCCATTTAGGTTGTAAAACATACGATAATTTATTGATGACATAAATCTTAATTAACAATTACCCTTGCTAATGTTTCCAGTTGGAGAGCAGCAGCCAGCAAGCAAAGGAATTCTAGTTGAAAGAAATGCTGCTATTTTTGCCTGGCTAGAAACCGGTAACCCGGATGTGCAGTCACAACGTCATTTCAACTGATGAACGACTGGAAAAAAAACCTACTCACATTGAGCAGCAGTGTGCTGTTAGGTATGAAAATTCTTTGGATGCAGGATACAACAGGAGGAGGACGTTACCAACCAACCTGATTCTCAACTCCAGATACCAGTCATCTTTTTTTCTATTTTTTCGATTTTCCTCATCAACGGCACCGACACCATCAAACATAATTACTAATCTCACGATGATTATAAAGTGAACGTAGTCAATCCACTTTCATTCTATATTAAAATGCAATAAAGATATTTTTTAGATTTCAAATGGTCAGTTGTTGTTGCTGCTGCTGTGAGCACGGAAAAAACCCCAATCTTTCTTGTAACATAATCATCATCACGAGAAGATTAATTTGATAAAGGCTGCAAGACAGTGTTTACATAATACAAGTTTAATAAAAACATTGCCAGGATAAATATAAAATAGCCTTTTATGGTAATATTAATTGGTCCTGGGAATATGAAGCTGAAGCACTTTACTACTTTGTAGGGTTTGAACAATTATAGATACCGGGATGGCATTCTTTCTTGCAGTTCACCATTTTTCAAAAACAAAATGCACCACATCAAGTGCAGTGACCAGGGATGCATGTAAAAAGATTGAAAGCGAATTTTGGGGACAAAAGGATCTGTTATTTCTATCAACATGGTATTTAAAACTTTAACACACGCAATTATATTTATTGTACCACAGAAAAGGTAAGAGTTGGAGCAACATAGAAGCCAGCCAAAATTGGTTAACTTTAAAAAAAAACTTATAATGAAAAAAATAATAAAACAGCCCCTCACTGTTTCCTAGATGGGGTCCGCAAAAACCATTTAAAAAACCTATTGTGTGTATACTCAAGAAAGTAGAGTGACAACATACGTAAAGAATAAATTTGTCACAATTGAGAGAACCGTTGTATAGCATATAGTCATTGAAGTCAGAATAATTTGAAACTGTGATGATTTGTACGTTTTTTTGTTTAAAAAGTATTGCTTTTCACTTTGAACATCTAAAAAGATTTTTCTAGCATTTTTAAATAAGAAATTTTTAGCGCAATCGAAAAACAAAATTGAAGCTATAATTAAAGCCAAGATAATATAAATATTGTTCAGAATAAAACAATATAATAATTGTTATGAATATCACTATTTTATTTACATCAGTTTGTTGTACTCGTACATCACGATTTTAGTGTAAAAGTATTTAGCTTAGCTTGAGTTTACTTTTTCAAGAGCTGCACTACGTTTGATTATTTGTTAGCAGTGAAAAAAAACTTGCATGCAGTAACAAAAGATGCGTTCATTTTTACTAACAATATAAATGACTTTTTTATGAACCTAGCCTCTTATTTTCGGCAGCAATAAATTCACTTTGACTTGAAAGTATCAATCTTGCTTACATGTCTAAATGTGTTTGTGAGAAAAATCGGGAAAAACAAGTAGCCATAAATGCAAAAAAGTGATAGATAAAGTGTTCACGTCACGATTTATTGAAATCGTCTTGGTTAACTTGACCCAACTATTTTTTGTTGTGACTTGCGACTGCAACAACCACCATGTTGATCACCACTACCACCACCATACATGAAAAGTGAATTCAGATATGTAATGTCGGGAAAACACATTCTACCCTGTTACCTTTGAATGCAACTTTAAAGTTAGTAACCTTATCATGAAAAAATGTTAAGTATACACAACAGCACATAAATTATTGTATTTATTTATATATTATGGTATTTTACAGAAACATTAAACTCATTGCACCAAAAAAGTGTAAAATTTAAAAATAAAAATGTTGCTGGCTCGTTGAATGATGTTAGTAGAATTCATAATGACGAAACTAGCAGGTCTACCTTCTACAAAAAACTGTAAATTTCTCAACAAATTTTCAGTCACACGACATTGCGTTGTCGTCAAGTGAAAATGGCTCTACGAGAATATCCGCTTTTTTGGGTAGTTTAACAAGGTAAGTGTATTCAAAACTTATTGACTCATCATCACCAAACCACTTGCCTTTCACTCGGAATGTTTTAATCATAATAAGGCAGGCAGAGTGAAAAGACACGATAATTCATTAGCATTATTCATTATACCAATTTAAAATAATATTTACCTACTACAATGAAAGGGTAAAGAGTAGGGGGAGCTGATATTATTTGTACCAAATAATATTTAGCATTGACTTATCATTCTTAAAGTTATTGTAGTTTTGGTGCCAGAATACTTAGCTTTGAGCGCAATAATTTTGCAGTGGTACAGACAAGGCTACCTCCACCGTTGCACGGAAGGCGACAACGGCGGCCATTTTGTACCTTTATAATAAATTGCCAGTGGTGGTGGTAACACACACACCTTTACACTGGTGGTATCCCAGTAACGTGAATATTACTCATCATCACGTTGTTGTTATGAGTAGGCATTACGCTCTACTATTCAATTACGCGTGGCCTTTTGAGCAACAAAGATAAAATAGAAATCCATAATGGCGTGTACTTTTGTAGTTTAATTACTCCTCCAACAAGAAGAGAAACAATTTTTCAAATCATGGCCTTCGTCACCACCAGCCAAAGCTTTAAACGATCACTCCTCTTTTCTTCTTCTTCTTCTCCTTTTGCTCTGCTCTGCATGCAGCTCAATTTTTATTTATATATTTGAACTATCATTATCACGAAGACTACTCCACTCATTGGATGTACACATCAAAAACTACAATCGCCTTTTTAATGCCATTGTTGATGGTTTTTCTTTTATTAAAAGTGTAATTTGTATGTATATCACATTTAAGCAGTCACATTCGTGCGCAAGTGTGCATGCATGAGGAGAAGCATTTTTTAGAATGGGGCTAGTCAATGCTAAAAATGATGACAAAGTGCATGCAAAAGGGTTTAATGGAATTTTCGAAGGATTGAAAATAATATTTTATTGTTTAATGCACTGAAAGGGAACATGAAGTGGGCCGATCTCACCTGCTAACGTTAGCCATCAATTTAGCTTTTATTGAGACAGTACAACAAGCAATCAGACAGGATCAGGAGGAGAGGAGATGTAGAAACAAAAAAGCCTGTTAGACAGAGTTGCCCTCTCTCTTTGCCGAGCGAGAGCAATAATAGCCATGCAATGTAGGTGAGTAAGTAGCATCAGCATCAAGCAGACACTTGAGTAGTAATAATGTAATGTAAGTAAGTAGGAGTAGCTGGGATATGCTGATGAAAAATATGAGTGATGATGAGAAAAAAATAAAAATTGTCTGCCTGATTTATTTTCACTGCCTAACCTTAGCTTCACCACCACCCAGTGCATTGCTGTTGCACTCAAGCTGGAGCTTAGTTTTTTTTACCAAAACTAGCGTCATTAGTAATATTTATATTGACACTGCCCAACATTAAAGTTGGCTGACTGGCATTGATTTTTTAAACTCAAAAATTATGATAATGTTTTAAATAAAAACAAAAATTTTATCAAAGTAAACAGTCAAATTTGTAAACAGGTAGACAAGTTAAGTAGGACTCATATTATTTTATATTACCTTTTCTAGAAATCGCCAACACTATTTTTTTGTGTTTCTAATATCGCATCATGATGGCTCAAAACTGAGTTAATATATTTAAGCTTGTTAATGTCTCTTGTTTAAATAGGAACCGGAATGCTAAGCAATTTTTATGCACTTATAATTTGATGGCACATTTATATAATCACGAGCAGCCACAACAGCACAAAAAATGTTTAGAAAGAAATGTGTGCTCATAATATTTAGGTACAATACTCGAAGCAAGGGAAATTTTTTGTGCATTTTCGAGTGATCTGCGGAGCGAGATAATATGGACTAAGTGTAGTGTATAGTATAATGTGTGAGCGAATTAGATAGAAAGTTTCGTAGTTATTTTCTGGTGGGCGTTTTTTTACTTAAAATGAAGGCAGAGAGGTATGGCGCATTCAAATGAGAGAGATAGGAAAGAAGGGAAAGATTCGTATCAAACCGTGGGAATGTCCACCGGCACACCACTGCGCTGCTGAGATTATGTCGATGATGAACCTTTTTATAACCTTTAGCTCATTTGTATGTACGCATTTTCTTTTTTCATCTTCACTAAAATATATAACATAATGTGCATCCGCCGACTTACCATACAGCCGTCATAAAACTAACGCCATTAAATTGCAAACTGCAATCCCCTTCTTTTAAAACAGCGCACATAAAGGTGCACACATGAATGCACTCGGTGCTGTTGTAAGCCTTCTTGAATTGAGAAAAGGAAGCTATAGTGTGTGGTGGACGGACTCGTAGACTGATTTTATTGTTGTTGTGGTTGAAGATTACACACCTTTGTTTTTATGTCATCCGCCAGCCCTACTTTACCGCATCTCTGTCGGCATGCAATTTTATTTTCATTGCTTAGCAGGTGGACTTTGCATTGGGGTTGTAGAAATGTGACTTTCTGGCTTGACCAAGACTTGTCGTCATAAGAAAGCGCTAACAAATATGATTACAAATAATGCTATTTCTGGCACGTCATAACAATGATTTTTGCTGTATTGTAAAAAAAAGTTTTCTTCGTATTCTCATGTGACGAGCGCAAACTTCAACTTCAAATGACCCTTGTTGCTGTGTTCAGTTTTGGTAACAAATATGCACGCACAGTTATCATCATCATTATGGTTCTGACCATATTATTAATACGGATTGTTTTAAAAGTATACAGGTGTTTGGTGAATGATTACGACTTTGACTTGAGCATGGGTCGCTTTGGTTGATAATCACGTTCCATGCTTAATTGGTCCTTCAGATCAATAATTGTTTATTAGCCATGTGATAGCAGTACAAGTTTAAGTACATAATTAACAAGTTAATACGGCGTTGCCATTTAACACTAAACACTTTCAATCCCCGCAACACAAAAAAGAAATTTGTCGTTTTTTAAAGAAATTGAAGCAAACCCCAAATACATTTACAATATTACTGTCGATAATTTTTGTATGCGTTTAACCATACGTCAATTTATAATGCTATTAGTAAACTAGGATCCCCGCAACACAAAAAAGAAATTTGTCGTTTTTTAAAGAAATTGAAGCAAACCCCAAATACATTTACAATATTACTGTCGATAATTTTTTATGCGTTTAACCATATTTCAATTCCTAATGCTATTAGTAAACTAGGCGATTCACTTTCGTACTACACGTTAAAATTGGAAATAAACAAGGAATTCTCAATGAGAAAAATGGTAGTGCCATGCTCTCACAATAAGAAAAAATAAATAAATACTTTTACCTGACATCTTGTGGAGTCCATGCACTCAATTATCCTAAGGCACAACACGACTTTTTGAAAACAAAAATCGTCGGGTGCTTACAGGTACATAGCTTTCCATTCTGCATATTACATTTTTTAGCAAGATAAATAAATAGTTTTATATCCCATCCACTAGAGATTCCTTTTCTAGTTATTTCAGTTTTCTCATCTCATCAGCAGCACCATCACTACCAACTATCAAAAATCAAACTCATTCACCCTCTCTCTCTCCTCTTGTATACATTCCACCACCAATACCCAATTCATTTCTGCAAAGTTTTTGTGTCATCATATTTCCTTCTTTATAGCAATCACCTCCTCACCAAAAAACTTTTACCGTGACGATGGGCAATTTTATTCAGCATAAAGTAAATAAACCTTTTTATGTGTATCTTGTTGTTCCAATCACAGATTCATGTATCCACCTAAGGTTTTCCCAAACGTAGGTTTCAAGTTTCCCATAAACATTTGGGTAATTCTTTTTAAAGTTGATCAGTGAATCACGACAGCGAAAATAATTTATATATACCTTGTGAGCATCATACATGCATGTACAAAGGTTGAGTAAAAGAATCGAAAACACTATCAACCCAACAACGAAAGAAAACATTTGTATCGACTTTTTTGCATTGCACGAAATGAAAAGCATATAATATGAAATGGAATAGTAGTACTAATAATAAAAACAGAAATGAAAGGAGAAAACGTATAAACACGTTAAACTGCAAGAGCTCAATGCAAAAAATATGGTCAAAATTCAGAAATGGATTTTCCGTTTTCTCTAGAAAAATGCAGAGGCAGAGCCTTCACATCTGACACATCTGAAATTATCAATATCCCCACATGAATTGTCAAAATATCATGCTCATCCTTGTAATTAACATCACAACTTGACACCGGAATCGATACAAGAAAATGATTTTTTTGTGCTAAAAGTCAAGGCACCCATCAGCCAAAAGCAGCAGCTATAATAATTTCATGCAACTTTTGTGCGATGTTAAAAGAAAAGAAAAACAACTTTCAGATTAATTCAGATTAATTTGGATGCATGCATGTATGCAGGTACAAGTATACTGATGAAAAGCTAATGCAAAAAAGTTTGAAGATGATAATGACTTTTACAAGTTGCGGAAGTTTGTTTTGTGTACGCATCCCTGTTTGTTTCTGCCTGCTGCTGCACTATTTTTCTTTTCTTTTTCATCATTTCATTGTTCTATGCATGAACATTAATTTTAGTTTATGTCGAAAAAACCAACAAATCCTGAAGTTGAAATGGCATAGAAAATCCAGATAAATAAAAAAGTTTATAAAAAACAAATCTCCAAAGCCATCTTTTTTAAAGTGAGCAAATTTGTGAATAAATTAACCTTGTTTCCTTTCCTTAGTCCTCAATAACCATGAGCAGGGTTTATTTTCACTTTTCCTTACCATCCCAACCAGTTGAAATTCAAAGATCTTTTTCACGTTTAAAAGTTTCCATCCATGAAATTCCCTTGTTTCAAGAGAAAGGTATTTCCCCACTCTCACATTTGACGGTTAATCAGGATACATACAAGTATATATATATCAATTTTGATCAGTTTTGCTAATAAAAACAACCATTTCGAGAAAACTGGTGACGTGAAGAGATAAATGCTAAAGAGCATGTCGTACATGACAAACTTTAACAAATATATGTATGGGCATTCACATCCAAGAGTAAAATTCCCTGGATTTGATTTAAAAATCAATTCAAGTGAATCTGTAGCAAATCTTTTACATGTACCATCTTCATCTTTGGTTCATACGAAAAAAATCTAATGAAATAAATCAAGCGATGGCATAAAAATAAGTTTGTTTTATATCCTTGAAACCAGAAAATACAGAGAGCTCTAAAGCTCAAACTAGAGAAAATAAAAAATCTAGTAGTGAGCCAATTGAACTTTAAAAAAATACTTCAAGTTCTCCTTGTTGATTTAGTTTAGATCGTGTTTCGTTTAACTTGCTACTTATCTTCAAAATCTCAAATCATATTTGCTTATTTGCAAGTTATCCTACTGGTTTCAGAATTTGTTAACACTGGATTTTCATGCTTAAGTGCATTCTTTTTATTTATTTGATAACTCCATTTAATTTTAAACGATGGGCCTGTCGCAACATTGCACTGGGAGCTTTGCACTAATACCGCGATGTAAATTTCTCTTGGTGAATTCTCCCTCTCTGCTTTTCACCCTTTTTTGGATGGAATTTCTCAAACATTTTTGTATTGTTGAGATGTTGCATTACCATTACCATTTGGCTGCTATTGCACTGTAGTGCTTGTGCATGTTGTTTTGCAATTCATCCCACCTTCCCAACTATTTGCTTTTATAAACGTCTAAATCTAATACAAAACACAAGTGTATCTGATTGCAAATTAAACCGGAGCATGATATTCTGCAACCTTTGTGCATGGCGTGATCATTACTAAAGTGGAGAAGCCACACAAAAAACCCATACCCATGTTCTCTTATTTTCTTATAGCAGCGTGTATAGAAATCCCAAACAAATATTTTTTTGCAAAACATTTACTACGTTAATTGTCTTGTTTTTTACACTTTACAGACAAACATTGTTTGTCTTCCGCAAAGAAAGTTAAGCATGAAACAATTTCAAAAAATGAAAAGATACAATAAAGGAGAAAAAACTTTTTGCATTTATACTTTTTAGCATCGCATCAAATAAAACAAGTCAAAGGTCGGAAGGATTGAGGCTGTTTCAGGTGACAAATTGTTGCTAATATTTCAGACCGCCTTAAAAATGAAGACAGATCATATACCTGCTTTTACTATTATCAGCATTACTAATGTCAAAATGTCTAAAGTTTAAGACAGTTTGCTTCAAAAAAGTAAGCAACATCCACTCTCGTTACGTCAATTAATCATTATGAACATTAATTTTGCTAAAATGAGTGCATATTTTCATTTAAAAAACATTTGCTTTCTCTTTTCGCGAAGATTAAACAATTAATTACTGATAGGCGTAATTAGAGTAAAAGAAACAGGGGCACATAATACGTTTGGACGTTTCGAAACAAGTTTCCTAGTTTGCTAGTGAATGCAATAATAATACAACAAAACAAATCAATTCCGCAGTGATGAGTTTTTGAAACCGATTTGGATTTCTATATTACATTATTATTTGCTTAGGGTTTTTCTTGTGCAGAAAAGTTAAGTTGTCAGAGCATCACTCTTCTAATCATTCATTACAAGAAAAAGAGTACAATTTCGTGAGTACTATGACGAGAGTGAGCCGTAGTAGAAAATGAAAGGGAGACAGAAAACTAGAGATGAAGACGACGAAGAGAGAGATTACAAAAAGAGAATCGTATTTTTTGACAAGGGTATGAGTAGTGAATCTCACTTACTCTTCTTCACTCACTATATGTTCATCAACCTGTCTGTTTGATATACTGATTTTTGTGCCATTTCATTTTTTTTTTTTTCGTGCTGCTGATTGAAAAGGCTGGTTACTTTTCTGCTTCTTTATGCCTGCCTGCCTGTTGATATGACTGCTCCTCTCTGCAGGCAACGGAGATGGAGAGAGAAGAGCGTCCTCCTGCGTAGCTCTAATATGCATGTGGTCACATCTTCTTCTGCCTGTCAAAAAGGGTGATCACCACACAATAATAATATTAATAATAATGTATTATTACATGTAACAAATAGGAAAATGTATCCTTCATTTTTTCGTATTGATACAAATGAAGGTATAAAAAAACTTGCCGAGAGGGATAGTTTAGTCAATAAGTTTAATAGTAAGTACATATCATCAATTTGGAGTGATAAGGAGGAAACTGCAATTCTCAAAGGGGGAAAAGCAGAGCGGCATCGCGTAATAAGTTATCTCCTCACAATAATAAATCTTTTTGTGTATGTATGTAGTTCAGCACAAAATATGTGTAATAACAATATGACGAACATATATATATGTATACATGGTATATATGTATAAGCACGATGCGATGGTCATCACTATCATCATCATATAATTATTAGTGCAACGGGAGGGAATCAAAATTGACAACTCAACATGCCATTCACTATTTTGTTCAGTAGAGTTGTCTGTTGTTGTTGGTCATCATATCATCGTATCATGCTGGCGTGCATGTAACATGTAAAAAAGACAGTGAAGATGATGTGCTGGTGAATGTGATCGATGATCAAGTCTTCCTTCACCTGCTTCTTTTTAATTCCTTTCTAGCTTTACATGAATCAAGTCACAACTCATCAATGCAAATGACATGAGGTATTTTTCAGTCTTTCCCTCTCTCAGAAGAGACAAATTAAATCCTTCTTTTCTGTTATTTTTTGCGGAGAATCAAATGTTCTGAGAGGGTGGGACGATATACTGCAATAATGATATTAATTTGAATTGATTTAAAAGAAATAATAATGCTGACTTTTAGTTGATTGGTTTGGCTATCTCGAGTTACCCCAAACTTTTACAAGACGAATTTCTGAAATTCTCTGAAAACGTGAAAAAATATTGCAGGATTATCTCTAAACATGGGTATTTGTAATGAAATAAATGTTACGAATGCTGAAGATTCACAACTGTTTGAGTTGTTCGACCATGTTCTCATAGTTTCACTTCATTGATCATGATTGTTCTGGTCAGGACGGATTATAGCATCTATCACATGATACATACAGTTCACAAGACCCTAGAGCACATTCGAACCAACAGCATGATATTTATATTTAAAATCAGCCATCGTCCTGCTAGGATATTGGCAAGAATAACAATGACCAATAAAAAAAATCTTTTTCAGGATGACGATGCTGTTGTGTGAGTGTGGGATTTTCGGCATGCCGCTGGGTCATCCGCGGATGGGCACGGACACGCACGGCGATTGATATTTATTTTCCCCTTGTGGAAATATCAGATCAATGGATGCAATCAGCACCTGACAAAATCACACATGGACTATGGCTTAACAAGCACCCACAAGCCATCACTAAAGTATCATTAGCATTGGGAAAAGATTAGTCCTGATTTTTCTGATAGCGATTTCACATTGCTGTTTTGTGCATCATTGATAACTTTGTTTTTTACTGTCATGCACAAACCATAGCCAAGGCATTCTACTATAATCCACCTTGCAACTGTAGTAATAACAATAATAGCAACAATAACAAAATATTTATGCATTTTTTAACAATCATCATTTACCTATCTGCTTTGATCTTGATTCTATCTTGAAATCACCACGTTTGCTTTAAGCTTTCAATAAAAGTGATAACCAATGATTAAATATGTTAACCAAATTTACACTCCTTTCATTTCCTCTCTCTACCTACATGTTTGACTGATATATGTATTTAGTACTTATTTATTTATTTATATCCATGAATTTCATTTCACACACACACTAATCATCAATCTCTCCGATATTCGAGCAATGCTACAGTTAGAAAATAGCATGAAGCCGCCTCATTAACCAGTTAACCTTGTACGACAAGTAGTTATGTGCAACAATAGTACACAAGACACGGCAACTATTTTTTGCACTTTACATCCATTTGCTATTTGCCATGTCCATTCATTTTTCCCTTTATGATCACTTAAGTGAATGCAAGTGATGTGGAAAAGAGAAGGAGAGAAAAAGCCATGTGATGACACGTGATGTAACTATGCAACAAAATAATAGTAATCATAATGCTCCTAATCACAATCAACTTGAGATGAGATGACTTCTAATCTTGCATCTCATAATCAAACATGAATAACATACCTACCTACACCAGTAATATACTACTGATGCATACATTACCGACACAATAAAAAAGTGATCGCTAACAAAACAGGGTAATAGTACAAAAGCGCATAACAGATCCATCCATCAAATTACAGTGAATGCGGCGAATTGCCATCATCAAGAACAGAAGGAGAGAAAAAAACGAATCAAAACAGGAGCGGTTATATAAGTCGACTTATCAAAACGTTACACGCCTTGGCATTTACATGATAATATCTTTTTAAAATGATGACGGTGATGGTGATCATCGACAATTGAGCAAGTAAGCATTTTCCTATTGTTCAACAACTTTGCTTTTTTCCCCTCCAACAACAACAACAAAGGATCCATCCCGATCCAGTTCTTTTTTCTGTGCGATGTGATGATAGTTTATAATTTAACATTGTATCGTGCAACAAGTGCAGAAAATGTGCGCTACAAAAAAATGATGATGATGATGGACGTCGTCAACAAGTGCATAAAGATGTTGAGAGAGAGAGACGTACCTGGTATTTATTTATGAACTACCCTGATAATTCACTAAGCAACTCACTAAATTTTCAATGATTTTCATTACAATTTCTTTTGACGATGTATATATTTAAGTCGTCGCTAGCTACGCTTACGTGTCTGATGAGACGCTATCATCACCATAATCTCCATATATTGATGAAGGCAAATAATAATCAGTTATAAATACCAAGTAAAAAACAGGAATTGCATAATAATTCGCAGAGTAATTTGCCAAAAGTGAAAAAGTGTGAATTTTTGATTGGTGAGTTTTCAACTTTTTTTCTTCAAAATATGAACATCAATGACCGCACTAACTTTTACTTGATCCGATAACCTGATCATGAAAGATAATGATCATGTTTAACGGCCAAATTTATATCTTGTGTAACGGCGGAATTAATCCCTTGAAAACGAACTAGTTGGAAAGATATATTTAAGAAAATTAGAGGGATCTCAAAAAAGAAACAGCAAATGGCATTTTCGTCCTTTTCCTTATGACGATAAAATGATAATGATGACATACATAATGGTCATTTTAGAAAGAGTGAGTGGCAATGTGTGTGAGAGTGAGATCATTCATTCCTTTGTCTCTCTTTGAATTGTAATAATAATAATAATAATAGCCGTGGATAACTATAAAAGTATAGGTATTATTTCTTCGGTTTTTTTTCTTGCATCGTCGTCGTCGTCTTCTTGACCGACGAATACAGCTTAAAAATCCATTTCCAGACGTTTGTATCCTGTTATTGACAAAATTGCATGGTTGCATCAAAATTTAAACGTGAATCCCGAAACCTACTTGTGATGATATGTGCTGGCTGATGGATGATGATGATGATCATCATCATCGTGGCAAACTAACCAAGATAATATGTACCTTTTGCTGTTTATTACTACCTATGTATCGTGGTCGCACACTGCTGGCTGTTTTTGTTGTTGTTGCTGCTGATAATGATGCTCCATCATCATCACTATTTGCACCCATTCCGTGGATCCGGGTTTGGTTTTCGGTGCCTGTTTTATTCCATTTATTTTTATTAAAAGTTGACTAGATGATCACTTTGCGCGTTTAATATATAGATGAACATTAATTAAAATGTATATAATATTATGCTGCTGTTGTTGCAGCCACATACGTCGCCAAGATTTTTATAGAAAGTTGTTGTATGCACCTCTTGAGAGTTGCAAGGCAAACTACTAAAAAGCAAATTTGTATAAATAATAATGTGTATATGTTAATGGCATATCAATAAATGCTGCTTACACACAGTTAGCGCTAGCCCATCATCACTCTTAATTTTTTTCTGTTTCACTGCATTTGTTTGCAAAAAATACTAATAATGAGGGAGACGGTGTTTTTCATCCATTCGCTACCATTAGGGCACCATCAATTCCTACTATTTATTTCCACTTATTTAGTGCTTGTATACACTTATGACAATATATGTTATTATACCCATGCATAAATATTATGAAAAGTCAACTACAAATTTTCTTAAGAGGAAAATTCTCAGGTTTGGTTTGACCATTTTGTGGAAAAAAAGAGAGGAGATGGTGCGCTTTTTGATTGTGTAGTATTGAGTTATCATTAAGCAATAAAAGTTTATGAGATAATTTTGCAAAAAGGTGAAGAAGATGAGGATGTTAAAAGTGACAAAAATATGTTTTTCAATGTTTTTTTCTGTTGTGCTTGGTGGTAACATATCATCAGATTAATTCTGTAATAGAATACTTTAAAAGCTGATGATCTTTTGCATCAATAATCATTATCATCATGCAGATGCAATTTTGTAAGTTGTATTGTGTGCTCAGTTTAAATAATATGCTTTTACAAAAACTTTTGAAAACCAAACACTGCCCTCAAATTTCCTTTTGGAATGTGAAAGTCAATGCTCCCTGTTGGAAATTTTTTTGTTGGATTTATTATGTTGCCAATTTTATTACTGAATTTATCAGCGCAAAATTAGGAAAAAAGAAATATAATTATATAATTACGAGACAATAGTAGGGTAGAAGTTTATCGTGTAAGATAAATATAAATATTATGCTTTAGCTCAGTAAACACCGGTAGCGCTCTAGATGTATTCAGCAGCATTGAGTTGTTTGAATTCAAAGGTTTGTGAAATAATGTAATAATAAGAGAAGAAGCGTTTGTTAAATGCACACGTTTCCTGAAATTTTGACCAAACCCATGTCTCCTTTTTCAATTTTCAAACAAAATGTAGCTGTATTTACAATGCCCTTATAAGAGGTTTTTTATATCATTTACAATATCATTTGACAACCAGACAAAAATTGCATTATTTACATAATATTAGAACAAGTTCAATAAAAGATTGTAATGGAACATGGCAATAAAATGCATGATCTTTTCAATGTAAACAGATATCTCTACATACCTACATACTTATCATTATTGTATCATGTCATCATTGACCATTATTGAAAAGCAAGGAATAAAGATACTAAAATGTTCAATAAATTTAAATTCGGCCATCATTTTCTCTCAACTTTATGATTTGGACAGCACTCACTTAAACCATGCGCATCTTAACTTTAACATTTTTATTGCTCTAGGTAGATGCTTTGTAGCAAAGACTCTATGAAAAAAACTGAAAGAATTCTAACCCTACCACCACCACACGGGCAGTTTTTATCGCATTTTGTTGTCCATTGTTTTGCTGATTATTGCAGTGTGTGTGGTGCAAACTGCAAGCCCTACCCTCCAAAAATAAAATAATATAATAATTCTTTTCCAAACAGAGCTCGATGAAAGATAAATCGTTCGAATAATTGCCGACACAAAATAGTTCTGGTTTTATGGTTTGATAAACAACGTTAAATGAATTTCTTATTGCCACACAGGTGTTGGGTAGAGTAGAATATCATCGGAATGAACTTGCCAAGAAAAATATGTGCGTTGCATTGACTACTAAGAAAAGTGGAAAAAATAAATTACTATTATAGAAAAAACCTACAAATGAACACAAAAGTCTCTCTGTTTGTGTCGACAGCAGCGTTGTTGTTGCTGTCTTTTATCTTCATTCAAACTTGTTGACATTTTATTCTTTTGATGATTATACGTTTCATTCAATGAAGCGTGACTACTTACATCAACGAATTATATTGTAAGTATTAGTCGTCAATGTAACTTGACATTGCAATATTGAATTGATTGAAAAGTACATTTTAATTACATGTCAATGAAAATATTTATTATTTCATTGTTTATGTTTTCATTTTGTTTGAACACTGCGATATTTAGAGTTGGGGACTAGGAAAACGTAAAAATTGGGCAAATTTTCCAGGACAATGGGTTAGTTGTTTTTTCATAAAGTTGTAATGTTTTCATTTTGTTTGAACACTGCGATATTTAGAGTTGGGGAATAGGAAAACGTAAAAATTGGGCAAATTTTCCAGGACAATGGGTTAGTTGTTTCTTCATAAAGTTGTGTCATGCAATTTTCCAAATTTTTTAGGGTGCATTTTATACAGACGCGCTACATTAAATTTGCATTAATAGGCTTGCTTCACTCACCTGCGCATTAACGTTTTATAATGACAATGCCAACTATTTTGGTCTCTAAATAAGATTTTATCAACTTTTCTGTTGACTGAAATCGAAAAAGGACAATACTAACAACATTAGCAATAAAAGAAGACTACCGCATTGTCACCATAGTTTTATCTCTGCCACAGAGATTGTCACTCTTCATTGCAACTCGACTCCGCGGTTTCTTTTAGCACAAAAGAGAAGGATTGTAGATAANAACATTAGCAATAAAAGAAGACTACCGCATTGTCACCATAGTTTTATCTCTGCCACAGAGATTGTCACTCTTCATTGCAACTCGACTCCGCGGTTTCTTTTAGCACAAAAGAGAAGGATTGTAGATAATTCAAATAAAAAACAAGAAATTCATGGATCAAGAAAATCGAAATCGAAAGCATGTATTTTCTGTGGCAGCATCACACTTAATAGCGTGTGCATACGGACAAGGACAGTGAAAAGGTAGAAATTTGGAACCCTGAGAAGGATGATTGAGTTGTTGATATTATGATGAATAGGCTAGTTTACCATTTATCATCTACTTTGCCTTTTTTGCTTGCATTACAAAGGTAAAGGTAACACTGAGAATGTGCATAAAATCGCTGTCAGGCCATTCTCTTTGAAGAGGATTTTGATGACGAGACTTGAGACAGAGGTTATTTTTTGTATTTATTGGCAAGAATTTGCATTTTGCATGACACTTTTATTACCATAAAAGAAGTTTATAATGTATATTTGTCTACTTAAACATGTGCATTTTGATACAATGGTAAATGAGAGGATAATAATGTATTCGAGACACACACATGCAAAATACAAATAAAGAATACATTTTCTCATCAGCAGACATGAAAACACATGTATGGCCACAAATAATAGTAGTACCTGTTATTTGAATCCTCTTCGTTTTTCGTCAGGGCTGAAGATGAAGAAGAAGACCAAAAAGAACAAAAAAAGACAAAGACGACAAGAAGGAGGAGAAGCAGATAGTCACCAAGACCAAGTCAGTCACCACCACCACCAAAAGGTCGAAAAACAAACGCCGTCATTCTCGTTGTCATCTTTATGTCATCTTACCTTAGCAAAAGTATTTATTCCGCTGGTTCTCGCTCATCGGCAAATCATTATCATAATAGCAATAACAATAACAATTACCTGTATGGGGGATACAATCTCGTAGACGGCTTTTCTATAATATTCAATCGTAAGTGTGGAAATTAGCAAGATTATAAAAGAGCAATTAACATGGTCAAAATCACATAGTTATGAAGATTTAGTAAAGCCACCCAGCTTGTTCCTTCGTTTCTCTTGATTTTTATGGTGCAACCAGTAAATGGTCTCGGTGGTGGTTACATGTATAATATCGAGTTTGCAACAACCCACTACTGCTATAAAACAAGGCAATGATGGCTCGAGTATATAAAACTATAGGGACCAAGTACGGAGGAGGATGAGAAATGAAAAAGGTGTGTTGATTGCTGAACATGTAAGTAAAGCATTTCATGTGGAGTAGGGCTCGTCCATTATTTGTATTGATGATGATAGTATGAAGTATTACTATTATTATTATTGTATCGTCTCGTCTTTAATTGTGCATGGATGGATGCTAAACTGTATGCATACAAACAAACGCATACACATCATCAGCCAGCTTTTAAAAACAACTAAATACAAAAAACTTGTCCTGCAGAAAAACATTGTCAATTGCTCATTTTCATTAAAAAATTCATCACTTTCTGAAACAAATAGTTAACAAGTATGTTCGTTCTCCCCGACTGCATTGGTGGGATTGGCAGAGTAAATAATAAATACTTGGAGAGTTGAAACATGAACGACCATTCTGTACAAGTTTGGCGAAAGGAAAAAATACAAAAAACAGTTTGTTCGCTGTGATGTTTATTGTACATGAGCCATAAAATTAATTTCTTATGCAAATGCAATAACATTATCAAAGAGCCTCTGAGAATAAGTATTTTTGTATAATTGATAAACGGAACGGGATTTACAAAAGTGGCACAAGAAATAAAAATGTACAATAGAAGACGACAAAAACATTTTGAATGTTTCATAATATTTCGACGCGTATTCGACCAACCTGCCTATTATCACGTCATAAAATTAGGATAATGACAGTTTGGACGTAAACTAGTACGGATAATGAGATGTACTTATAGTAGTTGTGTTACAGTTACAGTACAAACTGTTTCTTTTTTACAACAACATTTGGACCGAAAAGCCAATAAAAAATGTAATGCTAATGCAAAACAATTAATGTAAATAGTTCTTCGAATTGGAGTGGGTAAAACTACAATGCCAAAATTTTTGAACTTGAAATCTTACATGCAATCCATTAACTAGAGTATACTTTTTGTAAAAAAAAAATCTTGGATCCTTCACACTTTTCAAGTCGCAAATAACCAGCTCTTGTTTGAAGTATACTAGATGTTACATGAAATGTAAAAAAAAGAACCATCATCATCATCCTGACTTGTTACAAATGAACATATTGAAACCGCGCTTCAACTTTGTGATTATAATTATTTTATTTTTCACACATAAATTTACCCTTAAACATTGCGACGGCAAGCTTAGCAGATTTTTAGCCAAAGGATATCATTTTTTTCATCAAGTGCATATTATTTGCAAGAAATTCCACGAATTATTTGCCTCAAATTGAAAAGTGGACGATTAAAAAAAGTAAAAGCAGTTGTGAATGTGAGAATCTATTTAATAATAATTTAAGAGAGTGTTGGCAAAACGGCATCCATTTCTTTGGCTTGTTGAAATTATATGTTTATTTCATGTTTTTAATAAATAAAAATGTGAAAAATGAAACAAAAATAAGGGCAAGGAATCTTACTATAGTTTAAGAAAGAAAAAAATGGTAAGGAAAAAAAATATCGACCGAACCAGTTCTGTGGATTACGTAATGAGTAAATATTTTTGAGGAAATCTGTCCGAAAATGATGAGCTTTGATTTCTTTGCCAAAAAGTATCATTCACATAAATTCATCATCAACAACTGTGCTATGCCGTTTTGTATTTTGGCTTTGTATTTGCGGTTGTGATGTGATTGTATAACCAGTCATCCATGCATGTAATCACTTTTAGACCACCCTTATTTTTATTATTTTTTATTTCACATGGTCACATGAAGAAATAATGTTTCTTACAAGAAAATGACAGATCAACTCTTTCACAAAAAATCAGTAAAAAATTTGACGATAAAAAATCGACGGAAAGATATTAATTTTGCTGTTTATTTACTACAACTACTACTTATGCAACCCACGACGGATGATGATGATAACAGCAGCAGCAGCAAATAAAATGATTATTGCAACAACAGTAAATACTTTGAATGCAGTACATCTCGAAAAAAATCCACCACGATTAGCCCAAAACTTCACCGTATATAAATATTGCTATTGTAAAATAATGATCCTCATAAAATCCATATGGATAGGATTATTGCATGTTTCCAAATATACTGACATTCAATATTTGCCTATTTTGAATTTTTATAGTGTCTCTCTATGTGTCTGTTTACCTTCTCTCCTTTTTTTACCTTATCTGCTCCACACACACATGCCTATTTCACTACTTAATCAGTATTCAGGAGGCATTTAGTTCCTAATTTCAACATGATAATTCAAAATGCACGTACGCGTCTCTATATTATACTTGAGACGAGTGAAGAAGGCAGGAGATGGGGTTGTGAACTGACCAACCCTCCTTTCAAGCTCTCTGTCCC
>JAANSP010000320.1:0-23751 GCA_036850745.1 Homidia socia
GACTTCGAAATACTTGTAGGTCGAGTCCTGGTTGACCCAGTAGGAATTGAGAATACGCATATTGGGGCATCGACGACCCACTCTTTCTTCAGCTATGCTCTGAAGTGATCTAGTGGGTTTCAACTGATAGACTCCATGAGAATCGGGCTTCCCTCCTGTAATTCCCTTTGAAACTGGTCTCCTCCGTCCACCTCGACGAATACGGACTCTGTAAATCACAAACCCTTGCTTTGCCTTGTATCCTAATCGTCTAGCCTTGTCTGGACGTGATGGTCTTGATGCTCTATGGATAACATTTAATTGTCTGTATTCCCAGCACCTTATGCGAAGTAGGAACCTCATGACATCGGATTGCTTTCTCTTATGTAACTCTTCCAAATACTTGTAGGCTCCCATAGGCGGTGCAATTGATCGAATACCCCTGTTCCCTTGCAGACATTTTTACAAGCAAGCGAGTGTTTGTTTTTTCATGATTCTTCGTATAACCGTCTCATTTCTTATATTTATTATAGGAATAGCAATAATGGTATATTCAGTATTCAGACATTTGAAAGACGAAGAATCTCACCATCTTTTGAATAGATTTACAATCCATCCTGTCAATGCCCATTACATTCCATCCCTTCAGGCACTCAATCGGGTTTTACTGCCAATCCGATATTCCGATCGTTTGTACAATGAAATCCTATCATCTTCCGAATATTGCAAGGTCGTTTTATACGAAAATAATGTCGTTGGTGCCATTACCAGTAGGTTGGTGATTGCCGAACAGACAGAATACGGATGCACTATTGAAAAATCAAAATACAAACAAAATTTTGTAGAATACCACTTGTATATTGTGACATTGGGTGTATTGGCCAAATTCAGAAAGATGGGTCTAGGCACCATGCTTCTCAATGCATTAGTAGAGATAGTCAGTGAAACCAACAAAAAGGAATTGGAACGTCCTGATCCTTCTTGTCTAATATCATCCATCACCCTTCATGTCCAATCCAACAACTCGGTAGGGATCCTCTTCTATGAGAAAAACGGATTCAAGAATGTCAAATATATAGAAAAATATTACACCAATTTGGAGCCTCGGTCTGCTTATTTATTTGCTAAAACAATAATATAATCCAGGCAATTTGTTGTAACGTTGTTTGGCGAGACGAAATGCAACCCATCTTTCCTTTTCTGCTGTTTGGAATAAAAACATATATCCTGATATTGTCTACCAATTGCAGGTTTAATATTCTTCAACTTGATTTCGGAAGCTTTTAGGTGTGTCAAAACACTGACGAATTCTTGACCATCACAGATTCGTTCAGTTCTCTCAATCTGTCGTCATTACTGTCCGTAACAAATACAGGCACTGTTTTTTTAAACTCTTCGTGTTCAAATCCATGTTCTGGATCACATTGAAGAATATATATTCCAAGTGCTGTGGTACTATCAAGGATCAACTGGAAAGGATAATCATCTCCATTATCAGACAGGGACCCATTCCAGCACATATAGGTGTTATTATGGACGGAAATAGGAGATATGCAGATAAAATGGGGTACGGGGGTAGAAATAGAGGTCAAGGACATGTGATCGGGTTTCGAAAGTTGGAAGAAATGTTGAAATGTTGCTTCCAACTGGACATAAAATGTGTCACAGTATATGCATTTAGTATTGAAAATTACAACAGATCAAAGGAAGAGGTCGATTTACTCATGAATCTTGCCCTTGAAAAAATTTCATTGTTATCATCTCAAAGCAAACTGATCCAAAAGTATCAGGTCAAGATCAACGTTGTGGGAAACTTGTCTCTATTGAGAAAAGATGTTAGAAAAGCTGCTTTAGACGCCATGGAAATGACCAGAACCCATTCCGAATTCATTTTAAACATCGCCGCACCATACACATCCACGGAGGAGATTGCAGCAAGCATCCGAAAAAGATGCAACTACATTTGCTCCGAAACTTCTCTAATGCCCATAGTTTCGAATCTCTACACCGCATCTTCGTGTGACATTCTTATCCGAACATCGGGAATTTGCCGGCTCAGCAATTTTCTTCTGTGGCAAGCAACCCAAAAATGTCGACTTCAATTTCTACCCGTTTTATGGCCGGAACTTTCTCTTGTACATCTTGTATACGTCCTTTTGCATTATCAAACAAACAGTTAATACAAGACATTTTCAATTTCTTGACATGCCGAATGTAGGCGCTCTTCGATATGCCGAATTGTTCTCTGAAGGTGCTCATGATTTTTCCATCCCATGGTTTTGCATGCGGCACTCAACAAAATTGTGTATTCTGGATGAAAATTAACCGATGGATCATTGTAATATGAGATGTGGTGCCGAGAAGTGAACCCCTTGTTGTTGGTCCCCTGGATATAGTCTTCATTTGGGAACGATATTGGCCCATCACGAGAATAGTGTGGTCTATGTGTTATAAATGAAGAGGAATTACTAACAAATCTTTCTCTATTGGTCTTGAAATATCTCTGAAACGACGCCTGTTCCTTTCGAAGGCTTTCTGGTCTGTTAATTTGGAGTTTGCAAAAATCCAAGTATTCATCAAACTCGTTCTTGGAAAATTCTCTTGGTTCGATGGCATCCCATGGATAGGTGAATTGGTCAAACAATCCATTTGCATTCCATGATTCTTTGATTTGTTCAAATGTCGGAAGGAATTGCTGAAAAAATCCGGATCGGAACTTGTCCCCATGACGAAAGTTGATCCCAAACATCAATTTGATCGTGAAAACAACAAACCCCATTATTCTGGCTGTAGGCAAAGGCAATCCAGATTCAACAGTGATTTCCATTCCGGACAACTCGATAACTCTAATTATCATATAATAGAATTGTATCGGGAGACAAAGTGCCGATACAAATCTCAAAACCCATCCTGTTACATTTATAGGAGGAAAAACGACCTGGAATTCATGTTTCAAAGCTAGAAATAAATTGACGTGAAAACTTTCAAGAATCTCGGCGGATGGAAAGCTTCCGGGTCGAAAGTGTCGCATGTATTTGGCATATTGTTTCTTTCTCAACTTGCTCAATTTTTCGCTGGATAGTAAAGTATATGAATTGGTGTAAAATATCTTGTTTTGAACAATCCAACTGATAAAATCCCTGGGAATAATAGGAACTCGAAGATAACAGCATCCGGAATAAATAATTCCCAAAAGCGATCGGAGGGACAGGTGTAATACTGTATAACTATAGGGCCTTTCATCCGAATCGGGTTTTGCCATCCAATCTATATCTACAATTTCATCATCCGATATTTCTATGCTTTTCAATACATCCTCCAAAAATGTAACGTAATACACCCATAATTCCTTGACTATTTTCCCCAACTCCTCACCCACCAAAACGACACTATCTACCTGTCTAACAAAGGCTTGTAGTATTTCCTGAAAACAAACTATAATGAACGTCTGGGCCTTTCGATCGAGTTCCTCTTCTTTGGTTTCCAATTTGACTCTTTTCTGTTTTTTCCTCCCTTTGAGTTGTCTTACAATAATGTTATAATCAACTTCTGCTCTCTCATCGGAATAAGCTTTGGATTCATGCCCATTCTCACAAACCACTGTTCCCTCTTGTTTATAATACTTGGTGGATTGGCAAAGGGAACATGGACCCAAGCTATGATGTTTTGCCATGGCTCTGCAGATTATGCAAGTTTATTTTCTTGCCAACACCTGTTGGAACAATTTGGCCTCTTTTTCCTTGACAATACGAATTTCCTGTGTAATATCGGATTCGGGTCTCTTGGCCAAAATGGAAAGATCATTTCTTTGGTGTTTGGATTTAGAATACCATGTCAGATCCCTGCCTCGTTGCCACCTACCCACAGGCGCCTTTATTGAATTTCCGAGATAATTTTGCCGATATCTGTCGTCTTTTACCGATTTCCACTCAAATCGATCCCATCCACCTCTGGCTCCCGATCTAGACTCGCTCATTTTTTTACCTGGTCAGAAATGGAGTTCTTGGATGGAATACAAATATCCTGTTTGGCAATCCTGTCCATGACCGATCACTGGATGAGAAAAGATGAGAACCAAGAAAGAATTGTTGGTGTTTGTACGGGAAAAAAGACAAATGCTGGGACATTAATTATCCAAAACACGATCCCAATGGTTTTTTCGTTTGATAACGATATTCCAACCGTTGATTCTCAGTGTTTCAGAACCATGCGCAGTCTGGAAAGCAGAGTACATCCAGACAGTCACATTATTGGATGGTACACAGACAGCAAGGATTTGGACCATGTTACATCCAAAATTACCCAATTATCAGAGTATGATTTCGTAGAGGTCCCTGTCATGCTGGTTCTGGATCCAACCACTCCTTTGACCCCGCTATTAAAGATATATGGCATTCACAATGTTGGACTTGAAACACGACTGGGAATCCTATTCCAACCTCTTGAATTCAAACTAGCGATGACAAGCATTGAAATCACATTCTTACGTCTGTTAGATCCTGACTCATTTCCTACCAATCTTTATGAAAAAATCATGGACATGGCCATTCAAACCAAAAATATGGCCGTGATAGAATCGTTATTCAATTCCGTAGAAGAAACCAAGGCAGGACTATCTTTACCCAATCGTGTTGGAAAAAATGTGCCCATTCAAAATGGTTGAATAAACACTTTTTTTATGTCTGGCAATGATCTGAAGGAGGGACTCCAATCGCTCAGTATCAAAGGACAACCGGCTTTCCCTCAGGATCGGATTCAAAGTCTAAGAAAACTGCAAGATGAACGTGATATTAAGGAATTGTGCCTTGAGGAAGAATTGTTTGCTTTGGAGAGAAAATACCATGAAATTTGTCAACCCATTTATGACGAACGAGCCAAAATAGTTTGTGGAGACATGTCACTCCCGAGGTCTGAAAGAGGAGTTCCTCGATTTTGGCAAACTGCGCTTTTGAACCATAGTGTTTTGAAGGGTCTAGTCACACCTCGGGATATCAAAATACTTGAATATCTTTTGGATATCAAAGTAGTCTATGTGGGTGATCATGGACCCGATTTTAGTCTAGAGTTCATTTTCGACAAGAATGAATATTTTGAAAATGATCAAATTATAAAGACCTACTTTTTCAAGAAGAATGAAAAGGAGTTTGTTTTCGATCACTCTACAGTCACTACCATTTCATGGAAACGGGAAAGTAGCCCATGTTCCATCGCATATGGCAGTCTATTTGACACTGATTTTGTCACTCTCTCACCGCCCATTGGAGAAAATCCCGATGAAATCGATCAGTACAACGATCTACTGACAATGGATTATGAAATTGGCGATATCATCAAAAATAGAATAGTCCCATCTGCAGTGGATTATTACTCCAACTTGATCAGAGATGACGATTACGACAGCCTCGAAGAATAAAACACTTGGAATTTATTGATGTCAATCATTTCAGGTCCTTTTTTAATGTCCCGGTAAACCTAGTCTTTTCTTGAGATGTCTGGAATCGACCATGCCCCATCTTGGATGATGTATCTATAAATTTGAGATCTACCTTCTCCAATGCTGATCGACTAACGGGCGAAAAAATAGCTTTCCGAAGCGTTACAACTCGCTTTCTAGGTCCTGGACATCCTCCCTTGATCATGACAAAATCTTCATCAACTACACCGTAATGAGGAAAACCCCCAAGCGGTGTGATTCGTTTCTTGGTCAGGTCAAATTCTGTAGACGCATTTTCCTGATCATTTCCGGACCCAATACGATATATTTTCTTATTCATTTCGGTCCTGTGATGGAATCCATTTTGTCCAGCCCTAGGCACCGAGTACATGACTCTACTTGGATGCCATGCCCCAATGCAAGCTACCTTTCTCAACCCTTTTCTCGTCTTCCGCGGTAACTTTCTTGTCCCCCATCGAGTAGTCACTCCCTCAAACCCTTTTCCCTTGGTAATTGCAATCACATCGATATGCTCATCCTTTTCAAATAGCGAATTGATATCGCATTCCTTTTCAAATCGACTATATGCCCAATCAACCTTTTCCGCAACCGTTCCTCCATGGACCTGGATTTCCATCACATGTACCTTTTTCTGGCCAAGTCCTACCCTTTTGATCTGAGTATGTGCAATCACTCGTACAACAGATGCATACATCTTGATCTTGTTCAACTTGGCCAAAATATCTTCTGCTCCATTTGTATAGTGCTTGTGGTAGGCTGTAAATGCTTTCCCTTTGCATCGATACCAATTCCTGTAAAATCGTCTCCTCATCCCTTCACTCAAATGTTCTGACCAGACTGTTGTTATTGATTTCAATCCTTTTGGTGTTTCCATGTATCCAACCATCCCAACAATAACCATTGGCGGTGTTTCAATAACCGTGACGGCCTCTGCGACTTCCTTCTTATGCAACTTGCTTCCTGGGCGATCCACATCACGAACTACATGTGTCATTCCTGCCTTGTATCCCATAAAGGCTGTAAGATGGATTCTCTTATTCGAATCATCACGCGGGAATGATTTTACCTTTCCCTTTCCACGAGTACATCGTTTTCGTGGAAGAAATCCCAAGGATCCATGACGTGGTGCTTCAAATTTACGATGAGACATTACTACCCTCCTTTTGCATGGGTTGAAATTTCAATTTTTGTATGTGCGAATGATGGTAGCAACAATGGATTCGAACATGGCCCAGAAAGATCTTGAAGCATGTCTAGATAGTTCCAATTCTCTTAAATCAAGCTATGGTTGGTTGGTTTCAAATCTAGATTTATAGACTACTCCCGGAATCTTTTGAGTAAATTTACTGGTGTAACTTTCCAAATTCGCCACGAACACAAACTAGATACTGTAGATTATGTTTCAAATATTTCCAATCGAACTCACGAATTGGAACGCGAGATCGATAGGCTCCAAAACACAATTGTTGATTTTATAGGTGTTGATGAATAAATTTGACAAATACATTCGCGCATATCCCGATGAAAATATCGGAGCAGTATAGACAAGTTGGAAACCAATGTTTCTGCGATGGTGATTACCGAAGTGCAGTGAGATGGTATCAGGATGCATTGATACATGATCCTCGTAATCACCTTCTTTACTCCAATCAAGCCAATTGCTATCTAAAATTAAAAGAATTTGAACAAGCATTGATGTGTTCGATTCGAGCACTGGAACTACATCCCATGTTTGTCAAGGCATGTTTATTCAAGGCCGATGCTTTATTCTTTCTCCAGCGATATTCCGAGGCATTACTGACTCTGGAACAAGTCCTAGTTGCAGACGATGGAAATGTGGTGGCAAAGCAAAAGAAGACTGTAATTGAAAAAACTTTTAAAGAATTTAGATTCCAGCGAGCTATCCATGTTCCAGAAATCCAACTCACCCAAGAACTAGTAGAATCCATAAATGTCCCTGAAGCTTATACCGGACTGAGAATTAATTCCATAACTATCAGTGTTGACCTTGTCCTCTTACTTATCCGAGATTTAAAAGAGAAAAGGCATTTCCATAAACGATATGTATTACAAATTTTGCTATGGACTCGACAGATCCTTGAAGCAGAAAGCAATGTAGTAAATATCGAATTGAAAAATCCCAAACACTTAACTATTTGTGGAGACATTCACGGACAATTTTTGGATTTACTCAAGATTTTCGACAAATTCGGCCATGTTTCGGATAATCACCACTATTTGTTCAATGGTGATTTTGTGGATCGAGGCCCATCATCTTTTGAAGTGGTCCTCGTATTGTTTTCACTCAAGATAGCATTCCCAAACACATTTCATCTGGCACGAGGAAATCATGAAAGTGCACATGTTAATAGAATATACGGATTTGAAGGCGAAATCAAAGCACGGTATCCAACAGATGCATCAAAAATGTTTGATTACTTTCAAATAGTCTTTAATGCACTTCCTTTAGCCCATATCGTACAAGGAAAATTGTTTGTAACACACGGCGGAATAGGTTCCGAAAAGTGGATGCTGAAAGATATTAACAAGATCAACAGGTTTAAAGATCCTAGCGACGACAAATCCATCATGCACGACCTGCTATGGGCAGACCCCCAACCAGAAAACGGAATCGGAGTTAGCCAAAGAGGAGCAGTCGCGTTTGGACCCGACGTTACCAGAAAATTCCTAGAAGAAAATGGATTGGAAAAACTAATCAGGAGTCATGAATTTCAAGAGGAAGGATATAGAATTGATCACAATGGTCAATGCATAACAATATTTTCAGCACCTAATTACCTCAATGGAGCAAATAGAGGAGCAGTCATCCAATATTACCCAGATGGAGCCATGGAATTCGAACAATTCCAGTAGGCATTTATCCAAAATAAATCAGTGTTAGTACGACCCGGCTCTTGGGACAAGAATGCAACAAGGTTCTTTGGCGTACTTTTACTTTGCTCAATTTAAACTGGCAGTGAACAAGGCATAAACCTATCCACTGTGGCAACTGAGCCGCGTCGCTAGTCGGCCAGTTCGAACATATGGGTATCATTGTAGCAATTATTGTGGGAGTTTAAAAAATGTCCAGGAGATATGATTCTAAAACCACGATTTTCTCTCCTGAAGGGAGATTGTATCAGGTAGAATATGCCATGGAAGCCATATCACATGCAGGAACGGCACTTGGAATCCTAGCCAAGGATGGAATTGTACTGATTGCCGAAAAAAAGGTAGTTTCACCTCTACTTGA
Organism: Homidia socia; assembly: GCA_036850745.1. NCBI lineage: Eukaryota > Metazoa > Arthropoda > Collembola > Entomobryomorpha > Entomobryidae > Homidia > Homidia socia. The sequence continues at coordinate 8,688 of JAANSP010000320.1, forward strand.
ACCTATACAGCCCTCATACGAAAAGATATATAAAATCGATTCCCATATTGTTGTGGCAGTATCAGGAATTACTTCGGATGCCAATATTTTGGTTCAACAAGCACGGATCATCGCTCAGAAGCATCTCTACACTTTCAACGAGGCAATACCAGTGGAATTACTTGTTCAGAAGCTTTGTAGCACCAAACAAGCATATACACAATTTGGCGGATTAAGGCCATTTGGAGTGTCCATGATATTTTCCGGGTATGATATTCATCATGGATTCCAGCTATATCAATCCGATCCGTCCGGTAATTATGCAGGATGGAAAGCGATTACAATGGGATCCAATTCCGCCACTGCTCAGTCCATATTGAAAGACGAATATGATGAAGAATTAGATGTTTTACAGGCTCGTGATTTGGCGATTAAAACCTTGAAGAAAACAGTTGAAGGCACACTCAATGGACAGCGAATAGAAATGTGTATTATCCAACAACAGGGACAAGAGTTGATTGTTCACGAGTTCTCTAGACAGGAAATCATGGATCTGGTTGGACAGGATGAAAATTCGGAAGAATCCAGTTTCAATATAGATTCGTTTTCTACCATGGTTTCATGATCCTGAATAAAAAATATCTTTTATGACTAGAGCCACAGTACCTGAGCTTGGACGGTGAGGCTAGGATGATCTGATTTAATGGTAGGTTTATAGATAAACGCCTGATTCTTCAACTGAATGCGAACAGGAAAATAAGTGGGACCCTAAAAGGATATGATGCATTCATGAATCTTGTTGTGGAAGATGCAGTAGAAATGTGCAGTGAACCGCCTATTCAGATAGGGACAGCGGTAAGCGGATTGGATTTGTTAATAGTCTAGGTGGTTCGGGGAAACAGTGTGCTAATGGTAGAGTCCGTAGATGTCGCTCAATAAATCGTTTTATTTACATGACCAATCTATCCAATCGGAGTCGTCCATCTGATTCGTTTGATAATGGTCGTGTTTGACCTCCAGAATTCCTTCTTTTGATAACGATTCGGGAACAGAGGACCGTATTTCGTGACAGGGAAGTACACATGCACAGTAGTCCAGTATTGGTTGGTTCGTTTGGGCAATGTTGGATTCTTCCGGTAGCATGTTCCCCGAATCAGAATGTTTGTGTACTATTCTAATACATTCACGTGGTTTGGAACCAATACTAGTCTTCATGGTTTTGAAATGTTTGACAAATGCCAGATATCCAGAAGTAACAAAGATTAGGATGGAATCTATCCCTTCCTTCCAGATCGTGGACATTACGAAGCGAATAAGAAACAACCCCCTTTTTATGACGACTGGAATGTGAAGAATGGGCCACAAAACAAAGGTTTTGGTCAGATAAAAGGCTATCCCGGTATTTAAACAGTAAAAGAATCCAGTCACGAATATCAGTCCAGAAAATATTGGATGGCAGATCAGAAATATGTAAATGGAATAAAATATGTCTGATGGAATTTTAAAGCAGAGATAAATAAAAGGATGTACAAATAACATTAGACTAGATGATAAACAAAGAATAAAGCTGTAGGCAAATCTCCAATCCAGTACACTTGATAGAGAAACCACTGGATAATCATCATAGGTCCGAGTCGGGCCATTACACTCCAAACTTTTATAGAATGGTCTGGGAAACCGTCGGTGGCAGGCAACAAAGGGCCCAGACATTACTGCCATTACAAATAAAATGTACAGCCAAAATAAGGGTTGATTCATCCAGTCGGTTCGGTCTACTAGATAATTCACGGATCATTTGTTATCACATGGTCCAATCAAGGTGGTGATGAGTCGACCAACCAGTCGCTAGAACAGTAAAAAAATGGGTGTCAGATGTTGGGGTTTGCTCATCTGGTCGTTGATCAAATGTTGTGAAAATACTGGCCCACAGAAATGTAGGATCATCCGTTACGAACAAAATGTCGATACTCTATCCTACTTCAACAACAGTACCAAGGATTGTATGAATATTCTTTACAAACTATATCTTCAGATGCATTTGGAATTCAAACCTCTCCTTGGTTTTGTCGATGACAATCCATATAACTGTACAGAGGAAGATATAGCCATGATTTGCGCCAAACATCCAGATGACACCTTGTCTAAAATAGATTTCGACCAACATCAATACCAACTGTGTGGAATCCATGTTGCTCTGGACAGATGGATTTTCCGTTTCAACGAATTGGGTCCGTTTTTTACCCAGATCTCTGCAATACTAAAATGTTTGGATATGGTCTATACCTTGAATCTAGAAATGGACAATCTGACCCAAAAATACGGCTTGGAATACCAGAGAAACTTGACTGATTTTATTCTAGTCAATTGCCTACGCTGTGAAACGCTGCTGGGTGAATTGCGGAGCGAGCTAAAATGTCTAACCAAAAGTATAGATCACTTCAACTTCCTTTTCCACCCGTACAATACGGGAGTCCGAATTTCAATGATCAGACCTTTTTCGAGGCGCACATTTAATAATGTTGTCAACTCTCAGGATCATTTCAGCAGCTTCCGACGCTGAAACCAATACATGTTGCTTGAGTCTTAGCGATTCTGTAATCCCCATGTCTCGGACATTTGTAACATCCCCTTTGGTCATGTCCAGCCCAAATGTCGATTGCCCTCGATAGTGTTCTGCCCTGAGTCGAGAAACTAACTCGGTTCCATCATACCCACCATTATTGGCAATTATGGTCGGAAGTTGTCTCAGTGCCTTGGCAAATGACTCTACCGCCATGGATTTTTTGTCGGGTATAGAGGGACAAAGCTTGTCTACAGCATTGGCCATGAGCATCTCGGAACACCCACCTCCAAAAACTATCCTTGGGTCTCTTATCATTTTGGATAAAACACAAAGTGCATCATGAATGGATCTTTCAGCTTCGTCTAACATCTGCATAGTCGATCCTCTTAACACGATCGTGCATGCTTCACCCTGACCAACTCCAGAAAACTTGATCAATTTATCCTCGCCAATCATTATTTCTTCAATTAAATCACACTTTCCTAGCTTTACCAGCTCTGGGTGATCAAAAGTGGATGCGATTTCTCCTCCAGTAACAAATGCAAGTCTTTCTATCCCGTCAAAATCTGCATGTTCTATACTCATAATTCCTGCATCGGCAAATAGTTGTTCTGGCCAATTGTATATCAACTGTCGATTCACAAAACAATTGATTCCAAACTCTTTGATTTTCTCGACCTTGGATTTCATCTTGTCTCTTTCAACTCTTTCCAATTCGGCTATTTTCCCGGTACTATCTACCTTGACTTTGGACCCAAATATCTTGATCTTGTCCGTATCCATGGCCGTATTAGCTACCAAAATCGTTGCATTCTCTACTCTCTTTGGCTGCCCAACTCCAATTTGTTTATCCAGAATGAACCCGTCATCTAAATACGAATCTGATAATTTCCCTCCCGTCTTTTTGATAATGTTGACATGCTCCAAATTCATGTTCTTTCCCAGTCTCAAAACTGCCTTGACTACAATCTCTGCAAAGTGATCCTTTTGTGATAAAAGTACCTTGGAACTTAGCGTGGTTCGAGCAATGTTCATCAAATCCTTCTGAAATTGTTCCAAATCCTGACTATTATCCTGCGATGAATTTTCCAATGCAGACCTCGCCTCTTCTGCTGCCAATCTATACCCTTCAATAATCACCTGCGGATGAAGTTTTTGATCAATCAATTTTTCTGCTTCTCTTAAAAGCTCGGATGCCAACACACAAACTGACGTTGTTCCATCCCCAACCTCATCGTCCTGAACTTTGGATATATCCACTAAAACATTTGCTGCTGCATTGTCTAATGATATTGATTTGAGTATGGTGGCTCCATCATTGGTCACCTGAATCTCTTTGTTGGTTGATGAAACCAGGATCTTGTCCATCCCCTTGGGTCCAAGTGTACTCTTCACAAGATCCCCAACTGCAATTGCCCCAACAAAAATACTCAGACGTGCCTGTTCCGCACGCTCCTCTACTACTTCTTTCTGAAAAAGTTGTACTGGTCCTGAATGCATCCGTGCAAATATGTAATTGGCATCAATTTATTGAAAATGTATCATTGGGCATATTCTTTCAGTCGGGTAGCTATAGAATCCCATCTCTGGTTCTTGACAATATATGTATTTCCCATTCCTATTAGCTCCAACTCTCTTGATTCGTCATCAATGGATCCAACAATCACATCATTTGTAATGGTGTTCATCAACAAATCTTCCATTTCGGATTCTGAAGCTTGAATCATATTTGCCAATTCCTCTAGCTTGTATCTCCCTCGATCACAATTTGCCAATCGATTAGTTACAGCCATCCATTTCATCTTGAAATCCAATTCTTCCTCTCCAATTCCAATCTTTTTTAGAAATAGCTGATTCTCATTCTTGTCTTTGTAGCTCATGTACGAGTTCCAATTTCCTGAGCACAATATACTTGTCAATTCGTAAATGGGACATGTCTTTGGTAGTTTATCAAGTAGTAGCCCAGCGCTATACAAGTCTGATTTGATAATTGTCTCCAGCATCGTCACGGCAAACTTTGGGGAATGGTCCGGAAAGCGTTTCATACATGAAATTGAAAATTGAAATATCATATCATATGAATCATCTAAAAACTTCATTTGTTCAATTGCAAAATCAAACAACTCGAGTCCTAAATCAGCATCTACATTCCACACTTGAAATAATTGATCTAGTTGAGATAGAAATATAGAAAGCGGTTTCAAATAGATACTGTTACTACTACTCATACCATTAATTGTTCTAATCATGAACATGAATACGTGACAACGTAGGTGACTGTTCTGTGGCAAATAGCTATAGAGATTTAACAAAATTCGTAGTTTGCTGGTTGGCGGACTTGTGCTCTCCACCATATCCATAAATTCACTGACTAAATCGAAACATGGATTTCTGCATATCATTACGATCAAATAGTTGTACGTTCTCTCTAAATATTTTGGTTCCATCTTTTCAAACACATCAGAATGCCTGATGCATAGAGATATGGCCCTTTTCGTATCATGCTCAAAGACTTGATTGTCATCTTTCAAAATTTCAGATCCAACCAATGTAATCTGTTGACCATACTCTTTGATCATTTGCTCGGTTTCTACATCCTCGGTTATCAACGAGAATACTGAACTGGACTTTAACTCGGCCATGTAAAAAAATGAATTTAGATCAATATTATAAAAAATTTCAGGAACAAGCCGTAGTCCAAGGCTGCGGAGGCACTGTTACTGAAATTCTACTTGTAACATCCATATGCCACATATCTCTACTCGTCTCCAAGATTTTTGACTATGACATTTTCGATGGCAATGGACTGTATCTGTTTCTGTTTGAATTTTCCGTGTTTTTGATTCCTCAAATATCGTGTGTATTGTTCCCTGAATACTGTTTGGTACTATCTGTATTCTTGATATTGTTTATAGTCTATCTTCCTAGATCCAAAACAACCTTTTCACCATCCCCTCAACATTTCCGAGTCGAACCAAGAATATTGGTTATCGACCTCATGAGGGGATTTGTCATGATTCAAACATATATTTCCATCTTTGCTGTTGATTGTTCTATCTATCCTAGGAGATTTGCAAAAACTGAATCCTACGGAACTTCTTTAATGGATGTGGGCGTGGGATGTTATGCATTCCTATGTGGACAATCCACTTTTCTTCAACATCATCAAAAGTTTCCTTTGGCTGTAAAGCGTCTGATCCATGGTTCCATTTGGTTGGGTGTTTTTGCTGCTGGCCGTTATGTCTTTGTCAAGATGGTGGGATATCAAGAAAATGTTTCGGAATATGGTGTCCATTGGAATTTCTTTGCATCTTTACTCTTCATGTCTTGGTTCACAACCCTTATCACCAGATTTGTCAACTTCCATTACCTTCCTTTAGTAGTAGGCATTATTGGGGGTTTATATCAGGCAAGTCTTTCCTGTCTTGGACTCCAATCTTATTTGATCAATGCCGAGAGAATTTCGTTGCTATCTCAAAACAGGGAAGGAGTATTTGGACTGGTAGGAAACGTAGTGATAAGTGTAATGGGATTTTGGATTTCTGGATGTATTGATTGGAAGAGCAGAGGAAAGAAAAATCTTTTCTTTATGCTCGTCCTGACAATTTTACTATGGGCATGCTATGGTGTTGTCAAAAAGGGTTTTGGAATAGTCCCCAGCAGAAGATCCAATAATTTGGCGTTTATTCTATGGATTTTATCCTTTTTCTGTAGCCACATGTCCATGTTCTTGATTTTGGATTTTATGGGGCTAGTCACAAATTCTATATTGTTTAGATCAGCAAGTCGAAACCCCCTATCAACATTTATCTTTGCCAATCTATTGACCGGAATAATCAATTTGTCAGTTCCAACTCTTTTGCGTTCAAACATTGTATCAATTGCGTGTATTTTTCTATACATGTCAATGGTCTGTATTCTGTCCTTTGTTTTGGATGCATATAGAATCAGAATAAAGTGAAGATGTATATGCATGGTTTGAAACAAGAATGGAAATCAGTTTCAGTTTGCATGAAAGAATTATTCTTTGATCTGTTGAAAGATATGGGCGGTTCTGAATCCAGGTGCATGGATTTAATGATCAAATACTTTGTTAGAGAGGAATTGTCTTGTTTCCATGATGACATGCTGTTTTTCGTCAAAAAGATGGGATCTCTGGGTGATCAAATAGTTATTAGACGACGATCAAATCAGGTTCTTTCAAGCATAGATAGTTCGATAGGCTGGAAAGAAACGTTATTCCTCAACATTGTAACACAACTAAATTATCAACTTGTAATCTCGGCATGCCGAAAATGTGATTCTACAACCATTCTCCGCTATAACACGAAGCGTGTCTATGGAGTTCCTAACAAGCCTGATATGAGACACCGCAACCATCCGTATGAAGGTTCCTATCCAATGATTTATTTCGCTGTTGATGATTTCGAGGACTCGAATATTGTGTTGTCAGACCCTGAGCATTTGTGTATAGAATTATATGCATGTCTCGATTCTCTGAAATCCAATGAGCTGGTCAAAGCTCCTCTTTTTCGAGGATCAGTATCTTTTCAGTCGCTTCAAAATGTTTTCCTCCTCAAAAACCGAGGTAAAAACCCAGATTCTCGACTAGAATTCATATCTATGGAAGGTCCATATGGTAGAGGAAATTCACAGGTAGCCATCCGTCCAAATCCAATACCTTGTAATCCGGTCCAATGGTTTCCCAGTTTGCTATGGAAATCTTCCAGGCATGGCATTACCCAGTTCGTCTGCTCTACCACATTTGTCGGTCTGGACTGGGAATCGATAATCGACATTGTAATCAAATCTCTCGAAAAATCATAATTTATTAAAATTCGACAGGCTATAGCAATAGTCGTCCTCTACTGGTATCTACCACCTTCCACCACCATAGCGACTTGGTCTGCCATACCTGTTACCTCCTCTATACCTAGATTCTGTGTATCTGGATCTTTCATTTGAACGTCTGGGTATGGACAGTTCAACTAATTTGGGATGAATCTCTTGATCAGCCTCTTTCAATATGCCGACCAACTCTCGAGCCAAACGTACATTGTCTGATGTGAAATAAGAAATGGCTGTTCCATAGGCATTGCCTCTTCCTGTCCTCCCAATCCTGTGAACATAGTCCTCAATTCTACCTGGAAAATCATAGTTGATCACAAACTTGATATCTTTGACGTCTAGTCCTCGTGCTGCAACGTCAGTGGCAACCAAAATGTTGCACCTCCCTTGTTTGAACTTGTCTAATGTATAGTCTCTTTCATTCTGGGATTTGTCCCCATGTGTAGCCAATGCTGAATAGCCCTGTTTCTTGAGGTGATATGCAAGATCATCTGCACTCTTCTTGGTAGCAGTAAAAATTATAGTCTTGGCCTCCTGTTGTTTGGAGATCGTTTCCAATTCTTGTAGCAAAATGTCCTTTTTTTCCAATTCGGAACATATCTTGACTATTTGACTAACTCGGTGGTTGGCCGAAATGTCTAGCGATCCAACATTTACTTGGATATAGTCTCCTAAATAATCATTGGCCAACCTCTGCACATCTTTTGGCCAGGTGGCACTCCACATTAACACCTGTCGATCCGGCCTGATTTGATCAACGATGCTCCTAATTTGTGGCTCGAATCCCATGTCCAGCATTCTATCAGCCTCGTCTAAAACCAAGTACGTAACTCTTCTCAAATTGGTTTTTTGGGCTTCTAAAAAATCTATCAACCTTCCTGGTGTGGCTATCAAAATTTCTATTCCCTGTTGGAGATCTCGAATTTGATGGTATTTTGGAACTCCTCCATACACACAAGCAGTCTTGATTTTGGTGGATTTTCCAAATTTAATGCATTCTTTTTGTATCTGAACCGCCAATTCCCTCGTAGGTGCTAAAACTAGAACTATGGGCCCATCCCCTCGCCTCAATGGCTGTTGTGCACCTATATGGATTATTGCTGGAAGTATGTATGCCAATGTCTTTCCTGACCCGGTTTCTGCAATTCCCACCATGTTTCGTCCTGACATTGCCATTGGCCATCCCTGACACTGGATAGGTGTGGGTTCGTGAAATCCCAAACTCGTAATTTCTCGATACATATCAGACGGCATCCCCGTTTCTTCAAAGGTACGTATCGGTCTCGGAATATTTTTTCCTGTCACTGTGATGCATTTTGATCCGCGTATCTCCTCCACCTCTTTATCGGTCAATTTCTGCGTCGATACCGATTCTTGATAAAAATTCTTCTCGAATGTAGGTAGCTGATCCATATCCCATACTTGGGGTCTCAACTGTGCTCCCAATTCTCCTCTTTGTCTCTTGGATCGAAAATTATCATGTTGATGGTCTATCCTGGCCCTATGACTAGACCCCTCCCCATCTTCCCACCTAGTCCGTTTTTCCCCATACCTTCCATCCCCCTGATACCTTGTCCTCCCACTACTCATTTTTTTGTTTGCACACACAACTCGAGAATGTGGAGAAAACAGTTTATTTACTGATAAATACAGGGAGAAACTCCTGGATAGCTGTCCTTGTTCATGACCTGTGCTCGAATCCATAAAGTGTTCTGCCCTGACGTTTGAGTGCATACACCACATCCATTGCAGTGACTGTCTTTCTCTTTGCATGTTCAGTGTATGTCACTGCATCTCTGATAACATTCTCAAGAAACGTCCTCAAAACGTTCCTGGTCTCTTCATACACAGAGGCAGAAATTCTCTTTACACCTCCACGACGAGCAAGACGACGAATTGCCGGCTTGGTAACTCCTTGGATACTCTCACGTAATAATTTTCGATGGCGCTTAGCTCCTCCTTTTCCCAATCCCTTTCCTCCTTTTCCTCGTCCTGACATTGCTGAAGCGGCTCAAGTCTCTGTCATCTATTTATACTTTTATGCGCGCGAAAACCCTCTCAAACACAGTTCCTAATCCACAAATCCAATCCGCGGATATTCCCTCCATCGATGACCTATCCAATAAAATGCCCATCATTGCTTGGATATGGATCTTTATCCCGCCTTTGACAATTATAAATAACGAGCGACAATTTCTGGGAATTGTCATGGCACGCACTAAACAAACGGCCAGAAAATCTACAGGTGGCAAAGCACCTAGGAAACAGCTGGCAACTAAAGCCGCTAGGAAGTCGGCCCCAGCTACCGGCGGAGTCAAAAAACCGCATCGTTACAGACCAGGGACAGTCGCCCTTCGCGAAATCCGTAGATATCAAAAATCTACCGAGCTTTTGATCAGAAAGCTTCCATTTCAACGTCTTGTGAGGGAGATTTCACATGACTTTAAAACCGAGCTTCGCTTTCAATCTTCCGCCATAGCTGCACTTCAAGAAGCTTCAGAACAATATCTAGTCGGCCTTTTCGAAGACACTAATTTGTGTGCTATTCATGGAAAACGTGTAACTATCATGGCAAAGGATATCCAGTTGGCCTATCGAATAAGGGGTGAGAGGTCATAATCTTCCATGGTCTTTCAATAAAATTTATCTTTCAGTTATTTCTTGGATGTGGCTAGTGATAATGCAGCGGTACAGAGTAGGATGAGGACAACGATTAATACTATGAAGAATTGTGTCAATATTAGCTCGGACTGGGTTGTCACTAGATATTTGTATTCATTGACTGACAACACAAACGGTTGTGAAATCGGTGACAAGTCTCCTTGTATAGACAAATCAACTATTGAAAGAAGCGAAATAATTTTTGTAATTCCTCCAACAACCATATCTATCGCTGATCGTTGAGACTTTGAATCTTACAGTCATACAATCATACAATGGTTTCGGTAGCCAACATCTAATTGGTTTATTCATCATCGCCGTATCCGTTGGGATTATTCACTATCCAATTCCAAAAATCTTTACACATGGTGTCCAAGTCGTATTCCGCCTTCCACCCCAGTTCTTGTTGAGCTAGACGCGGATCGGCTAGTGTAATTGCTACGTCTCCTGATCTTCTTTCTGTATATTGAACCGGAATCGAAATTCCAGACGCCTTGGACATGGCTTGAACCATCTGTAATACTGAATATCCGTATCCTGTCCCCAAATTATATTCTTTTGACCCAGTAATGCTCTTGATCTTTTTTAGTGCAGCAATGTGTCCCCGTGCCAAATCAACCACATGAATATAATCCCTAACCCCAGTTCCATCAATGGTATTATAATCATTTCCAAATACCCTTACAAAAGGCAACTGTCCTAGGGCAACCTTTCCAACATAAGGCACCAAGTTGTTTGGTACTCCCTGCGGATCTTCACCAATTAATCCAGATGAATGTGCTCCAACTGGATTGAAATATCTCAACGAAATCACTTTGAACCTTGGATCGGATTTTGCATAATCTCGAATCATCTCCTCAATGACCAACTTTGTCCTCCCATAGACATTGGTTGCATTCAATGTACTATCTTCTTTAATAGGATTTACTTTGGGCTGGCCATAGACTGTTGCTGATGATGAAAACACCAATTTCCTAACCCCTTTTTCATTCATGACCTCTAAAAGGTTGAGTGTTCCTACCACATTATTTTTGTAATACAACAATGGAATCTGTCCAGACTCTCCCACAGCCTTGAGTCCTGCCAGATGAATCACTGAACTAATATTATGATTGTCAAATACTTGCTCAAGAGTGGGCTTGTCTAACAAGTCTACCTGATAAAATGCTACTTTGGCTCCTGTAGCCTTTTCCACCCGCTTCAGTGATTCGGCAAACGAGTTCTTCAGGTTGTCTACAACAATCGGAATATAGTTGTTTTCAATGAGTGTCCAAACAACATGAGATCCTATATATCCTGCACCGCCTGTAACCAATACTTCAGACATTCTATCTGGATGGCGAGATAATCCCCCAACCTGTTCAACCATTTCATTCGAATTTTGAGCACAAAAGGAACTTGTCGACACCACCACCGTAGCCAATAACGTCATCAAAACACCGACCTTCATATTCAAATCAAGAATTCAATCGCCTTATAACCGTATAATTGTGTTTACTAAACATGTTATATCCTGGCAACACCAAACAATCCTATTCAGCAACCATTGTTTATTCAAAGTTTTTCCGGGTAGAGTCCATCCTTGAAAAAGTAAATCGCCGAATCTATACCGTTCTCTGCATATTTCATAATTGGGAGCATTCCATCCATGTTTCCACTTTCTCCCATGTAAAACACATAGTCTTTGAATTCAGAAGAAACTTGTTTGAGAAATAACGCCATATTCCTCTTGAACGTCTCTAATCTCTCCGGCGTTTCTTCTGCCACTTTGGTACTCAATTTGCTCACATAAGTCTTGATGTATCCCTGCCATTCTTTCTTACCTATAAAAGTGTCTTGAAGACGAAATGCATCAATCACATCGTTAACATTTTTTGGCCCGGAATCGTACTTTTCCTCTGCATATTCTGCTGACGCATTGGCACCGGTATCCACATCAATGTGATTTTTGGTTGTCATATTACATTCAACTTTGAACAGAATATCATCCACATCCTCCAATTTAAATGCATCACTGATCAATTCATCGTGGGAAATAATGTCTTTGTAGATAATCATTGCACCCCTGTGTTCCCTCGACTCCCATTACTTTATTAAGATGGACAGAGATGATTTTAAACGACTTTTGAGTATAATCGATGACCAAAAAGATCCCGAACCACATGATTTTTGGAGTACTCAGCCTGTTCCACAAAACATGGATCAACAGTATGGAAACTCTGAAATCATGACTGATCTAGATCAGTCTTCTATTGATAATACACCAACTATTCTCCCCATATCATTATCCTGGTCGGAAATCGATCTTTATGATGACAATCAAGCGATTGAATTATACACCTTATTATCGGAAAATTATATCGAAGATGTAGACTCAAGGTTCCGTTTTGACTATTCGACCAATTTTCTCAAATGGGCTCTTTTATCGCCAGGCTGGAAAAAAGAATGGCTTCTTGGAATTCGATTGTCCGGTTCTCATGAATTGGTGGCATTTATTGGCGCTGTTCAAACTAGAATCAAAATCCACGATAAGACCAAGACCATGGCCCTGGTCAACTTTCTTTGTGTGCACAAAAGATATAGATCCCAGAAACTTTCTCCTCTTCTCATCAAAGAAATTACCAGAAGAGTTAATTATTATGGAAATATCTTTCAGGCAGTTTACACCACTGGAATTTCTCTCCCCGGAAGAATCTTGACTGCAAAATATTTCCATCGCCCTTTCAATTATCTAAAATTGGTTAATGTCAATTTCTCCCCACATCCTCCCTCACTAGCCACAAAAATCAAAGAATACGAATTGCCCTGCAATCTAAACGGTTCGGGATTAAGACCAATGAACGAGACTGACTGTCCGCAGGTTCAGGAACTGCTGAACACGTATCTATCTAAATTTTCATTCTCATGTACTTTTGAATCTCGAGACGAAATCAAACATTTATTTCTTCCTCAATCAAACACCGTCTATTCCTATGTTAAAGACGTAGCCGGAACCATAACAGGATTTGTCTCATTTTACGAGCTTGCATCCAAGATTCTGAATCATCCAAAACATTCCAGTTTGAAAATTGCCTATCTGTACTATTATGCAGCAACTTCACCAAACGTCCTTTTTGAATTGATAGGGTCGACGCTGCAAATAATCAGAGATTTGGGATTTGACGTTCTAAATTGTCTGGATATCATGGATAGCCATTTGTTTATAGATAATTTCAAATTTGTTCCTGGAGATGGGAAATTGGGTTACTATATTTTCAATTGGAGAACCGCGCCTTTGGACCCAGGACAAACAGGGATTCTAATGCTTTAATCTCGGACCAGTCTTATTCCTCTGGGAACGATTTCGAGGGCTCTTGATATTACAACCCGGTTTCTCTGTCAAATGAAGTATCCGATTCAGTAAATTCGATCCCCTGCTATTCACCTGTCTTCTGGAAGATTTGTATACCAATCCCAAATTACACCAGTTATTTAAAAGGTCCTTGGAAATGGTACGTATACTATCTCTCACATGTCCCGATAGTTTCTGTACGACTGGCTCCAATCCTGCCTTTTCAATATAATTTCTGGTCATTGGTAAACTATTTAGTAGTGTAAGTGCAGTTAAGAGTAACTGGTCATGGCTCTGGTGCCTTGTCAACAACCCACGGATCGCCAGCAATCCATGAAGCTGAATGAATTTTTTCAGGCAAGAAGAATTGGTTTCAATCAAAAGATTCAATTGAGAAATCAACGACCTGGTGTTTGATGTTTTGACTAGCTTCTTTACAATATCTGGAATCTGATGAGGGTTCGTTATTCCCAATCTGGAATCTCCACTTGTGTTTGATATGAATCCGATTGTCCCTTTACAATTGAATTCTCCACATAAACATTTTTGTAGTTTTGTTCCCAGACCCTCGAATTTATAGTCAAAAACCAGTTCGGCTCCCTTGGGAATATCTCTTAATGAAAATATACCTATCCTTGTTTGTCTATCTACAACCCATTTTTGAGTTCCACAGTTTGGATTGCAGCTATGGTTCATAAACCTTGCAACATTCCCCTTGACAGTGGCATCAATGATCCGATCCGGCCCAAGAGTCATAAAATAGTAATGTAGAATTCCTTTTGTGTTGTACTTGTTCAATCTTTCTAGGAATGATTCTCGGTCAATTACTTCACCTACATATTCAATCACAAATGTCCCTGCAGGAATATTTTCTCCAGCTATCAATCCATGCCCCTTTCCAGGAGTTTCGGCGACCAGTACCTTGGAGTATACTCTGTTCTGGAATCGTCGATTTAGACATTGTTCACTCATCGGACAACCATCCAGACATTCAATGAACAACAATCTATTTATGCAATTACTATAATCTCCACATGCTCCAGCAGAACCTTCATATCCAGTACAATCACAAACGGTATTCTCGTCCATTGTGCTATTCCTGCTCTTATTGGCTACACGTCTGTATTCGTTTGAATCTATATACACGAATGAGGTGACCAAACCTGGAATCTCCGGGACAATTTCCATCAAATGCAAAATGCTGTTTTATTTAGTCGGAAACAACACTAACCGCAAACCGCAGTCCCTGCTTTGGCATTCAAGGTTATACAGATAAGCAATCCATACAATCCTAGCACTTCGGCAAAAATAAGTGTGAGTATCATTCCAGTAAATAACTTTGGCTGTTGCCCGTAGGCTCGAATGCCCGCATCTCCTATAATTCCTATTGCAAGTCCTCCAGGTAACCCCCCAAGTCCTACACAAGGTCCTCCAGCCAATTGAAGGGCCCCGGCAAATAGGGAATATTCTTGTGATAACTTGGTAAACATCATGGCCGAGGCCACCAATCCGTATATTCCCAAAATACTAGCCATAATGACAGGGACCAGCGATTTCATAATAATGTCTGGTTTTACTGCACCAACAGAAAACACTCCGACAGATGATCTAGCCATTCCGTATGCAGCACCAAAACAAGAAAATGACAGGGCGAATACTATTCCAAACACCCCTAAAAGTGG
>JAANSP010000321.1:0-23716 GCA_036850745.1 Homidia socia
GGGTGAGTAATCGTAAATAATTGGGGCGAATTGAAACTTTTTCAGTGTGAAGCAAAAACTTCACGACCTAATGCAACAGGATAAGGATCTTACTCCTGAAGATATGGAGCGTATAAATCCTTGCAACTCTCAAAGCATCAATGTGGCCCTGGAGTTTATCAAAAACCCTTACAAATTATGTGAGCGGGTACTTAGCATGATTCATAAGTTGGTTTTATTAATCCAAGCAAAGAGAGATGATACTACAACCAAGGATGCTGTGCTGTATCATGGAGAAACTTGGGATCTAATGGCACGGCGCTGGACAAAACTTGAAAAGGATTTCAAGACAAAGGGTCAATTCGACATATCCAAAATCCCTGACATTTACGATTGTATCAAATATGACATTCAGCACAACTCACATGCTATCGGATTTGATAAAGCGGAAGAGTTGTTCAACTGTGCCAAATACTTGGCTGATGTTGTCATCCCTCAAGAATACGGGATGACTCAACTGGACAAGTTGGCGATTGCCCAGGGGATTTGTACTCCACTTTTGAAAAAGATCCAAGCGGATCTGCAGCGTAATATAGGCGAGCCTGCTGATGAGTCTGTGAACAGACTTAACCCCCGATACTCTCATGGAGTTTCCAGCCCTGGGAGACATGTTCGCACGCGACTCTACTTTACCAGCGAAAGTCATATTCATTCCCTGCTTACCATGATTCGGTTCGGAGGAAACCCTCGATACTCTCATGGAGTTTCCAGCCCTGGGAGACATGTTCGCACGCGACTCTACTTTACCAGCGAAAGTCATATTCATTCCCTGCTTACCATGATTCGGTTCGGAGGACTTGGCGATAGAAAGACTGATGAGCAGTGGAGTCGTGCTATGGAGTATATAAGCGCTGTGAGCGAACTCAACTATCTCACACAAATTGTTATCATGCTATATGAAGACCCCACCAAAGACCCATGCTCTGAAGAAAGATTCCATGTGGAGCTCCATTTCAGCCCTGGAGCAAATTGCTGTGTCCATAAAACAATCCATTCCAGGTCCTGGATTCCGCCCAAACAGTAGAAGTGATACAGCAAAAGCACTGGTTTGTTCTTTTTAAAAAAAAACAAATTAAATTATTTTGCTTTTAAAAGCACAGTTTTATTTTAAAAAAATTTATTGTTAAATTTGGTCTTTTGTAGTCTCAAAGTGCAGCACTGGCACAACAACTCGCCCAGGTGCAACCACCACCACCAGGAGCTGGAGCAGCGGCAGCAGTTGTAGCAGCAGCCTCTGAAAAGGTGGAAGGGAGTACAACGACACCAACCACCCCTATACCGATAATGACCTGTAGTGGAGGACCTGCTATTCTGGTTAGAACAGAAAGCAAGCCAGTCGACATTCCGATGAGATCTGCTGCACAGCACCACCCCCACCCGCATGATGACAGCTCGTTTAGACTAATTCCATAGACTAATTCCAAAGACGAGCAAACAAATGTCCTTTAGTGAATCTGAAATTGATCGGAGAAGGTCCCTTTCAGAATCTGAGGAAGTTAGTCCTCAGTCAGACTATGATGATAACACTTATCAAAAGGTGTTGGTTTCCACCAAACCAGTTCCAATCAAGTAAGCTACAAAACCATTGTCACCACCACAGGATGTTCTATTACAATGTCCATGCTTTCTGAATTGTACATTACCTTTAAATAATATATTCGTTTAGAAAATTCATTGACCAATTTTATTCTCTATTGATAATTTTATCAGGGATGTTGCACCTGGACATCGTAGTACCAGAGCGAACTCTGTTGAAGCATCAATAGTTCCAACTGGAAGATTTTCGAGTAAAATATTAAACGCATTTAAAAATCATTATCTTTTAGTTTGATTGAGTTAAAAGCATTTATCTTCTAATTTTTCTTGTAGCAAAATTCGATTTTCGACTGATGCACCGCAAGTTCAAAGGATATGCCCATTCATTAAATATCCTTATTTTTTAGTTTGATTGAGTTAAAAGCATTTATCTTCTAATTTTTCTTGTAGCAAAATTCGATTTTCGACTGATGCACCGCAAGTTCAAAGGATATGCCCATTCTCCGTACTTGTTTTCCACTGCTGTAATTACAGGTCAGAGTCCTGCCGTGATGGAAGACTTGAAACCCTTTATGCCTGTTGAGCCCACCACTACTTTAGGTTAGTTTCAACGAAGTATTGTTAACCACCTTATTTGAATTCAGTTTTAAAATGATTGTTTTAATATGAATTAGGTTTCAATTTGCACTCTATAATTCCAGTGGATGTAAACAGCGCTGCTCAATTACCCTCCGTTCGTTCTCTCGAAACGTTACATAACGCATTGTCACTTCGGCAGCTGGATGAATTTTTGGAACGTGTCGTTTCAACCAATTACCGACCTGCTGCCTCCCTCACATCATCTCTTCAAACAATTTCCCAGTCCAATAATAACGGAGGAGTCTCTTCCGCCAATGGTGGAATTCCTCCAGGCGGAGCAGGATGTGGCCGAGCTGGGTCCGTTGATAGCACCACCGGTGTGGGGCAACGAGACTCCCCCAAGCGTAACGGAAGCGGATTTTCACCCTCGTCTAGCAATTCATGCAGCAACTCCTGCTGCTTCATGGAAATGAAAGATGGCCAACTCAGTTTGTACACTGAACCGATTCTTGTACATTCTCCACATCTTCCACAAGCACTTCATCAAACGCATCCCCTGGACAGTACAGGTTGTTTGGGGTACAGTGGCCCTCCGTCATATGTGTCCAGTGCACCATCTTCTCCACTTTTCGCTTCCTCTTCCACTGCAGCCGAGTTCTCCATTACTCGGCCTCTCATGTCTGAACAAATTGTTGGCTCTGTAACTAATCTTTATCAGGGAACAACTAGTAGCGAGATTGCTCAGCCTCCTTCCGATCAAGCTGCATCCACCACGTCCTCAACCGATAAGGCTTTCTCTTTCGGATGGGATGACTTGTAAATTAAAGAGATTCTCTCCAATATCACTCAACGCGCTCGTGCATAATAATATCAGTTTACATTTTATTATCGAAAAAGAAGTTATAAATCACTTTCTCTGTCTGACTAACAACTTTGTATTTTTATGCGACAGTTTGCTTGCTTTGTATGTTTATTTGTTCATAACAAAATGGAGAGTTTTAAAGTGATTCTTGTTTTAAAAATAGATTATTATTATCTTATACATATGTAACTAATAGAGATGTAATATAATTCCGTAACGGAATTCCGTTTGAATCATGGTCATTTTAGTGTTTTGTGATCAACAAGCTGTATTACCATATTACTTGTTAGTATTACTCTGTATTGTTTCAAATCGTTGACCAAATAGTTTCTAGTTTTATGTATATTGGAAGAAATACACAGTAATTACGACAATACTAACAACAACATTAGCTAATCAATCTGGTGATCTTGTAGTTTTTGTAGTCACTTTTTCATGTGATTACTCGATGCATGCAGCGCAGCACGTGCCTATGCAATTCTATATACCTAGTTTATAGTTTTAGATATTGTTAGTGCTTAATATAAATATTTTAATGAATGCCGTAGATTTCGACGAGTATAGTCTGATTGTTGAGAAGGATCTATGTGCAAACCTGTGCAATTAGACTGTGATATAGGTAGAGACGCAAAAGGTCAGACAGGAAAATATTGACAGCTAAAATAAGTTGAGAACTCGAAAGTACCAAAGTATTTATTGTTTGAAATAGACGATCAATATATATGAACCGAATCGTATTGTATGTATCGTTCTTAATAAATACAATTTTCCGAAGAAAATTTTTTTTTCATCATTTATTTGTACGTTAAAAATTTTTTTTTTCATCATTTATTTGTACTTTAAAAAATTATAATTGACTAGACATTGACCTATGTAGAAAAAGGCACATTTTTATAGTATTCATTTATTCTCAAAAGTTTTTTTCATTCTTCCCTTCATCGTGAACCAGAGTGAAGTAGGAAGAAAGTATTTCATCCCCTTCCTTAATCTCTTTCACTGCAACCAACGGAACCACACGAAGTGGATGATGGTTATTATCAGGATTCGCCCACACATTTGGCAAGTATCTACACAAGTTAACAGGCAGCTGAACACTTGATACCTTGCTGTTTCTTTGAGTTTCTACACTCTCACAGCCAAAAGTAAGTTGGGATTCTTGATAGACAACGTTATTTTCATGTGTTTTGCTTCGATTATTTACATATTGGCCAATGTTGAGGGGATTGATGGGCGTTTGTGTAAGCCACGACTCGTCACAACATGGGAGGTCTACCCGAAATTTATCACGTGCTGCACAAGATTTAAAAATTGATTTAGAGATCCATTTATCGTTAGCCGTCAATATGTACGTTGTCAGAACACCGGAATATGAAGGGGTTTCCCAGCGATTGAAAGAATAACGGCTCGGATGGCATGTAAACGGTGCCAGGATAGAGTGCTTTAAACGAATAAAAACCAAAGGATTACTAAAACCCCTCTCTTCCTTCACTACAGATTTTGCTTGAAATTGATACTTTCTTTCGAATTCGAAATAATCCCAATTTTACCTATTAGAGACCCTGGTTTTGCCGTTCCAGAGGCTAAAAAGACTCCAATCCCTGCATCTTCCCCAACGTGGCTTTTGCGCCGCTCAACAGAGTACCCAAATAAACTATGCATTAGTTGCTTGCTTCTCAATGAAAGGTCTGACCTTTCACCGATTTGGCCAATCTCCTTCTCGTACTTTGACAACTTTTCAAACATGTTCACAAGAAGGTTTACTAAAATTTCGTCAGACAGCAGTTTGTCTTCTCCTTGGTTAACATGATGTATTATCATGCCTGTTGACAACCACGGTAGGATTTTGTTTTTCCAGTTGCTGAGCAGTTATACTTTCCATTTCAGAACCTTTTTGTGCTGCAGAAGACGCTGTTCCAATTTTCGTCTTTTGCTTTAAATTCACAACAATCCAAGGAACAAATCGATATTTGTAGTTTTCCCAAAATGAAGATAACCATTTTCGCATGTCTACTGAATAAATTATGTTAAAACTTTGATAACTGAAAAAAAAGAAACCTTGTAGTAGTAACATATAATTGTGTCGACTCATTGAATGACAACTGACAAATTGTAAGAATGAGAATACCTAGGTATCTGATATTTTCTCAGCTGTTTTTCCACGTGTGCCTTTGTTCTATCTAGCTTCAGCTACCAGATACCTGACAACGAGTTGTTCTCCATAGACTCCATATGTCACACAGTCACACCACACCCCGCGCACCTGTTGAATAATTTTTCATTAATTAAAAATGATGATTTCAATTTTCAATTGCAAAAAAAGAACATTTATTCATAGAAAATAACGGTTGGACGTTGGTAATTGCAGTTTAGAAACTATGCATTTTCATGATACGATTCTGATCTAAGCTTTTGATTTTTGACAGGGTGGAGGTCTATTTGCATTTTATGTTTTTTTACGTGAAATTTTTAACAATGAAAAGTCTGCATAATAAATATTACTAATAGCCAATAGCATTGTCAAAACCAAGAGGCGCAGGATACTTTTCGTATTACCACTGCATTGCAAACGTTCCAACCGCGAAATGTATTTATTTGTTTCAATAAAAATGAAATTCTATTAGTCTGTATTCTTCAAGAGAGAAATTTTCAACTAGATGTGGTGATACATATTGCCGTTGCGTTGCCCGTTGTAAAAACTTGAAAAGACTGGTCAATTAAGAAATGCGTAATTACAGTTATCAAAAGATGCAAGACCTTTTTTATCAATCTTTCAATGTGCATTGTAATTATGGAAGAACAATTAGCGGATCCTTGATGGAAGTAAAAAGAACCAGTTTTTCAGCAGTATTTGTTGAATTCGCTGTTGATGCAGTCAGCCATTTCAGCCTTTTTACTTGCTACGGACTAAATAATTAAATGACAAAGAATTTTAGAGGGCCCTTGCGATTAAAATTCAGCAGATATTTACACACTAAATAAACGATCATCATGTTTGTGCACGTTGAAACTGCGTGATGTGAAACAGTTTGCCTTCAGTGACCATTGACACATACATTAGTACTTGTGGTCATCAACTCAGCCGTCTTGAAATAATATGCAAATGATACAACTGCTATTTGCAGACATTTAAAACCTATTATATGTACAATTAAAGCATTTTGCTAAACAACCAACTAATTCTAGAAGTCTAAGGAACCAACCACCTTTGAACTAAATGCGTAGTAATCTCTCGGAGCCCTTGACCATTCAAATTTACAGTTTTGCCAAAAATTAAGTTCTAAATAACCTATAAACTCACAGGACAAAAATGTACATATATGTCGATAGGTAAAGTCATTCTAATTTTTAGTCAATTCACGACATTCCAGTCAGAGTCTGAACAGTCTGATTTAATTTCTGGAATCCAATAATTATATTTATTACTGAAACTGAAAAAGGTGATCTGGATCTCGGTACCCATCATCATTATCATCAGCAAAAATCCTTTGCGATGAAAATCCGGACGTCAAGTTTATTGGAAAGAGGAGGATGAGCTTTAGTACCGGTGAATTGTCTGACGCAATTTGTTACAGAGATTTCTTACTAAAACGAGATTGCAAATGCATAGGTTAGGTTTAGGTATATGATTAAGCTCACGACAAACTAGACATTTCAAGCTCGTTGCTCGCAGCATCTTTCTTGATTTCTTGCTTGGTTTTTTATCACTAGCTAACTAAGCAATGAAGTGTGCTTTCAACTTCCACGAATGTTGATTAAGCAAAAAATATTTTCATTGTAAACTCATCTGCAATACGTACGTATAGGTAACTTGTATTGGCTTGTCCAATGATTTTGCAATATTTTAGTTTCTTGCAAATTTTGGGTGTCTCTAAAACAAAATGACCTTTTTTTTACAGAAATCGATCATTCAACAAAAAATAAAAACTTGCGCATTTAGCATTGTATTTTTGTATTTATTGTAGGTAAAAATATATATATCGCTAAACATCGTTCTTAAAACTAGTTTCTGTTGCTGATGCAATAGTTTTGCATTTTTTAACAGCTCGCAATGTTATTATTATCATGTGTATGAAAATAAATCATTTTTCATCTTGAACTGCTTTACATAGTTTTTGTCCTGTGTTTATTATGCAAACAAAACTGTGTTGGATGGAAGGTGGCATTAATATTTGTCCAATATTTACTTTTCCAGAACAGCATTCATTGAAATTCTCCTTTCATAAATGATGTGTGCTCCAAGGTCTCTTCATAAATCATTGCCCTTTTACTTTGTATTGAAGACAAGTTTAGGCAACTTTCTTTGCATAATGATAATAATAATAATTTTTGAAATCATTTTACTTACTACTATTTCCAGTTTTAACCATAATATACCTGATGATAATAGTTTAAGACAAAGTAATATTATACCCAAGTAAGTATCTATACAAAATCAAAATGGTGCACTGTTTACGAAACATGGAAAGTGGCGAAGAAGGAGATAACTCATTGGATTGAAGTGTACAAATAAAGGGAGCTATAATTAGGCCAACATGTTTTCTTTCAAGCAACAAAACCATCCTTGTCTGTCTCTTTTGCTTTGTTTGTTTATTTATGAGCTGCTAATAATTGCACAGATTAAGGATAAAAATACTGCCTCATTTGTAATTAGTAATCTTGTTCCTCATCATCATGAACATAAGTAGAGTCACAAGACCATGCAGGCAGAGTGATGAATACAGAACTACCTATATTATCATATCGTGTCATGTGCACCCAACGGTCAAGTGTCATGTCATGTTTATTAATCAGGGCAATGCATTATAAAATGGCCATCGAATATTAAAGGGTTAAATTATTTTTTTGTAATATTCTAGATTTAATTATATCGACTAGTTTTGATTTTTTTCCTGTAAAAAAATTTGAATCACTTGTTACCTGAGTTCCACTAATCAGCAATTACAAGATATCGTCAATGCTGTTCTCCGAAAAAACCCGCGCGCAATGCGATGATTGTCATAAGAAAATACTGCGTTGATACATATAATTGCTGTTTACAAGAACTTGTTGTGACGGAACGAAAGAATTTTCTCTAGGTTTGCCAAATCTTAGGAATTTAAATGACCACAAACATATTATAAAGTATGCAAGCCTATTACTTGTATGAAATATGAATGTTGTAGTGCACTTGTACTTGGAAATTTGGGGGTTAATGAGTCATTTGTATCTAAAACCTGTTGTAAGTAGCGTCGTAAATTGTCATTAAGGACAACAACAATTGTCATTGAAGTAATCAATTAGTGCATAGTTAAATCTAAGTTAATTTTTCCCGACTTTCCTTCGACAACCATAATAATGCTATACAACGCCAGTCATTCATTCAAATTCAAATGGTAAGCCTAATATGAAAATGATGATGATGAAATGATGATACTAAGTACGCAAAGTTTTATGTCATGTTTACAATCATCATCATCCGTCATGTATCACGAGAATCTTAAAAGTAAACATAAATGTGTAATCCGTCATCATCAAAATAAAACGAAATAAAAATAATAGTAGATAGAAATTCGATAAACTGATAACTTCTAATTTCACTCTTATTGTTTCTTAACCATGTCTTCTTATTATTGGTTAAGGAGATATGTACGTTAAATGGGAGTGATTGATTTTTTTCATTGAATAATGGACTAATCCTTTTGGTCATACTTTGGCGAATCCCATATAACTGTAGTCGTGTTAAATTACGAGTTACAAGAATCCCAATTAAATGGTTCAATGATGATGGTGATGATGACGTTGTTGTTTTAGTATCTTCTTTTAGATGAGTTTTGATTTCTTTGTGACCATGATGCCGTGAGTCGTTACTTGGTACTTGTGTAATTCATTCAATTACCTAGAGTATAGGTCCTATACTACTGCTACTGCTGCAAGTAATAGCTTGCATTGCATGTTGTAAACTTGTTATATGGCATATTATTCTCAGCTTTGGTTGATGCGCTTGTTTGCTGGAATAAAAGGTAAGCGCTGCGGCGTGCTTCTCTTCAGTTTGCATCTCACGTTCTTTTCAGAGATCACGAAATAGCCAACTTCTACTAATTTAACTACCTTCAATATAATATATTTAAAACCGTTTAAACGACCATTTATATACAAATATACACATATTTTTTTAAAAAAAAGTTTGTGCGAATACAATTTTTTGGCGAAGTTCCGAAATTTCGAGTTGACAATATGGATACAGAAACAATTCTTATGGAAGCTTCCATGAGTCAAAGTCCACCGAAAACGAATGGACTGGTGGGAACACCACCAGATACGGTAAGAAGCGTTTCTAAATTAATAAACCTTTAACAAACCTTTAATAATAAACCTTTAATAAACATTTTGGACCGGAATATTTTAGTTGCAGCAATTTTAAATTTACTGAAATAATATACATATGCATATCCTTTTCAGCCCGTTCTCATGAAAGGTGGCAATTACATTCGCACTGGCAAAGATTCACACAGAAGTACCGCCATTATTTTTTCGCTGAAAGAAGAAGTTGGCGTGCTTGCAAAGACAATATGGATACAGAAACAATTCTTATGGAAGCTTCCATGAGTCAAAGTCCACCGAAAACGAATGGACTGGTGGGAACACCACCAGATACGGTAAGAAGCGTTTCTAAATTACCGTAAATAAACATTTTGGACTGGAATATTTGCAGCAATTTTAAATTTACTGAAATAATAAATATATTATGCATATCTTTTTCAGCCTGTTCTCATGAAAGGTGGCAATTACATTCGCACTGGCAAAGATTCACACAGAAGTACCGCCATTATTTTTTCGCTGAAAGAAGAAGTTGGCGTGCTTGCAAAGTCCCTTCAAAATCTTTGAGCGGAATGGAGTAAATCTTATTCATATCGAGTCTCGATCTTCTCAACGCGCACCCGGAGATTACGAGTTTATCATTGAATGTGATACAAACTGTGGTCATGTAGCTGATGCGATGGAAGCATTAAAAGAGTCCTGTACTTATATGAAAATCATTTCAAGAAACTACAAAGACAATGCAGGTGAGAAAATGCAGCTAAATATATGTTTACTAGCTGCTTGTATATGACTTTAGCCTGGCATGTAAAAAGAAAAAAAGTTTTACACTCTGTCCAAAAATATTCATGATTAATAGTTTAATGGTTTTACCGTGGATCCATGGATCCATGGACCCATTTTCATAAATAATATCTTATATAATGTACATATTATTTGGAAGCGCATATTGAAACCTTTACTTTTCTTTACAGACGTAACGCCATGGTTTCCTCGCCGAATTCGCGATCTTGACAAGTTTGCAAATCAAATTCTTTCATACGGATCAGAACTCGACTCAGACCACCCAGGTTTTACTGATCACCGTTTACAGGAAACGTAGAGCACAACTGGCGGATATTGCCTATAATTACAAACAGTAAGAATAACATTTTTTTTCTTCAAAAGTAGATTTATCAGCCATATAACTGATAGCCATCATAAACGACACACAAGTCAACACACTCTAATTCCTTATCACTTTCTCGTCATCAACACGCCTCCAAAATGAAATACGGATCAGAACTCGACTCAGACCACCCAGGTTTTACTGATCCCGTTTACAGGAAACGTAGAGCACAACTGGCGGATATTGCCTATAATTACAAACAGTAAGAAAAACATTTTTTTTTCTTCAAAAATAGATTTATCAGCCATATAACTGATAGCCATCATGAACGACACACAAGTCAACACACTCTAATTCCTTATCACTTTCTCGTCATCAACACGCCTCCAAAATGAATCACTTTTGTAAAAGTAGTAAATAAAGATGTAGCTTAGTCATTAATCGCCTAGTAGAAGGCGTATTCAAAACATGTCAAAAAGTGCTGACATTCCAGCACTTTTTCATAGATAATATCCAATGTATAACTGCTTAAATAATATGGCCTGTTGTTTTTGTCATGCCATCCCCTTTTTACCGATTTGAAATGACGATAACAATAAATGCTGTGACAGTAAATACGCGCGGTAGTGGTGATGGAAAATGAGGGCGATGGTTATGTAAACAAAATATGTAAGAGATTTCTTTTTTTGATAGAAAGATGACGATTGTGGTGGTATGACCAGTGCGATTGACGATGATGGAGTTTATCATGTTGCTTTTTTACATAAAAATCACGATAATTTGACACACTGTATTTCCTTTGTGCATTGCCAATATAAACAATTTTGTTGTTTTTGTGTCCAATAGTGGTGAGCTCATCCCTCGCATTGATTACTCTCAGGAAGAGATTGAAACTTGGGGCAAGGTGTTTCGTCAACTTACCCAGTTATACCCCACACACGCCTGCAAAGAGCAGAATCATATTTTGCCTCTTTTAATTGAAAATTGCGGCTACAGAGAGGACAATATTCCTCAACTGCAAGATGTGAGCGACTTTCTGAAAGGTAAGTTTTTAAAGGTCTTTTAGTATGGTAATTTTATCATGGCCATTAAACAAGCAAAAATTATATTAGCCATGAAACATTAGCATGAAGACAAGCATATTGTTAGAAATGCATTATGTATTCATGAATTCAATTGAATTATTTGAAGGTCAAGTCGCCTTAACTTTTTCCATTGGCAATCGGCACTTTCTTATGGTTTCAAATAAGAGGATTAGCGCAGAGGATAAATGAGAGACATTAAAATGTCATTAAATATGCAAAAGGAAAAAACGGAGAAAACTGTCGACTGAATTTTACACATGTGCTCACCTACATAGGTAGTTTGTTGAAAAGTATACATACGCTATAGGTTTTGTTCATTTTATAGGTATTATTAAATCAAGTAGGCAACTGATACAGTATTATAGTAATAACAGAATACATAATCAATGATAAAAAGAGAAATGATGCCATAGGTCAAAGCAACATGTTTCTAATTTTTCTTGACAAGTTATGCAATGACATAAAGTCAGAATCAATCATTTTAATCATGACTACGTGATTAATGGTGTAGTTAATTTTGATTGTAAAAAATGAATGACTGGCTCGTTGATGAGTTCCAGATCTCCAAAAGCTGATGGCGCCGATAAGTTAAATGAATGTAGCTAGGCTGGTGGAAGTGTTCAATATTGGATATTTAATGGATATTTAATTTACCATTTTATGTCGTCTAAATGAATATATATATATATATATATGCTATATTGAACTACACCTAAACATTTTGCTAATGTCACTTGTCGGCTTTTGATATCGGTGTTCCATTTGCCTAAATTGTTACAAAAAGTTGTATATTGCAGTAGTGATTGATTCATGATGATGATTACATTTTTATGACTTTCCTAGACTGTACGGGTTTTACTTTGCGACCGGTAGCTGGACTTTTGAGCTCAAGAGATTTCCTTGCCGGTCTTGCGTTTCGTGTCTTCCATTCTACACAGTACATTCGTCATCACAGCACTCCTTACTACACGCCAGAACCGTGAGTAATTAAATGACAATTAAGAGCAGTAGTAATTATGATGCGTTTGAAATGGATGAAATGCGTAGTAATATATATGTGCGACGCAAAACTGCTTTTATGCGTAGTTTCGTTTCAGGATAAAACATTGAAATTTATTGCATAACTTTTATTTAGGGATGTGTGCCACGAATTGCTAGGTCACGTTCCGCTTTTCGCCGACCCTAGCTTTGCGCAATTCTCTCAGGAAATTGGACTTGCATCTCTCGGAGCCCCTGACGAGTTTATTCAAAAGTTGGCAACGGTAAGTTTAATCAGCATTCGAAGAAAATGATCATGGTAAAGCCATAATATTTTATAATCATAAAAGTTGATTGCAACCAAACTGTGCAATGTTAACAGTGCTACTGGTTTACGGTTGAATTCGGACTTTGCCGTCAAAATGGAGAGATCAAGGCATTCGGCGCTGGGTTATTGAGTAGCTTTGGTGAGCTGCAGTATTGCCTTAGTGAAAAACCTGAGCTGAGAGAATTCGATCCGATAAAGACAGGAGTTCAGGAGTACCCTATAACAGAATACCAACCCATTTATTTCGTCTCTGAGAGTTTTGAGGATGCCAAAGAGAAGCTCATGTAAGTGTAAAAGTTAAAACCTTTTTTCAGTATACGGCAAATAATAAACAATTTTTTATATTCAAACAAAAAACGAATTTTAATTTTGGCTTTATTGTTTGTTTTAGGAAATTCGCCGAGACTATTGAACGACCATTTGCTGTACGCTACAACCCATACACCAGTTCAATCGAAATTCTTGACTCCAAGCCTCAGGTTGACAATCTCCTCAACGACATCAAGCAAGACGTCAACCGGCTCCAGGAAGCCATTACACGGATCGCGTTTCAACCGCCAATTGATTGTGAACAATAAAATTAGTAGCAAGGTGCTTATAACTTATGTACAGAACAAATGATATAAATATTAGCTAACAATACAGATTGAACTATAGTGATGTTTAACATTTCTACCATGACAAAGATTTCAGCTTAAAGCAGTTCATCGACAACTAGGAGGGCATAATATATTATTATTAAACATTATAAAATTATCTTAGCCAGGTTAGCTACCGTTTAAGTTTTATACCGTTAAGTTTACTTACTTTCATTGACTGTAATGAATGATGCTTCATGTGTATTTAATAAAATGATTACCTATATTTGCACTTACTTCGCAACCAGAGAAAAAAATATAGGCATAAATAATTTGATCATGATAAAATATGGTACAAAACAACATGAATAAATAAATAAATAAATAATCATTCTGGAAATCGCCATAAACTTTGATGCTGAAGGAATTTTTATTGGGAACAAATTATATTTTAGGACATAATTTCGTTTATACAAAAGATTTGAGTTGAAGTTTAATAATATAATTTAACAAGCTACTTTACAAGGAGAAAGTATATATTGACTGATTTAAATGAAACAAAAGACAGCTCTAAGATTCATACAAAATATTGCTAATAACCGGACCAAACTTTCATACGTTGCTTAGTTAAAAGCATTTCCAATTTCTTGGTACTTTTCAATGTCAAGGGCGTTGTTGTTCATGTCAACAAGCATTGGCTTGGTTAGGTTTAGTTTGGAAGCAATATTGGCATTAAGATCATTTAAACACAACAAAGGCGATGATAGAGATGCCAGACTATTGGATGTACAAAGGCTGGATACAGTGTCGTCCTCTTCATTCCAAAATGCTGACATTTTATAATCTATCCATTCTGATGGATCGTCGTAGTTGGGACTGCAAACTGGAGCCGGTTTGTCCTCTTGATCTACATCTTGCTTAGCGAGAGGACTGTCGACAGTTGGGCCGTGATTACGATCCCAATTTTCCCAACTGTAAACTTTTGGTCCATGTAAAAGACAAAGTTCCCGGGAATGATAAATTTCGTAAAGAGAGCTGCGTGACTGCTCAGCTTCTGAGTGGAGAGGAGGCTGCAAGTTGACCAATATGTCAGCTTCTGGAGGAAGTACTCCACCAAGATACTTTCCACGTTGTCCATACTGAATATCAAAACGTTCCAGCACAGACGATACTGGCATGTTTCGAGCAGTGTTCCAAAATTTATTGATCAAGCATTGCTGACTAACGTTTCCAAGAGTTTCTCCGATGAATCTAATGGGAACGCACTGTAAAGTAAAAAAAAAACAATTCATATAAATAAAAGGAATGAAATTTCACTTTTTAAAATTTGTAAAAATAATAATTTAAAATCATTAAAACTTACTTCTGGGGGTAAAAAGTTTAAGCTGGCATCAACAAAATCTGCTGGAACGAGGGAGTTCTTCCGAATGTGCTTAGGGAAAAAAGTGTTAACATTTCTTTCTTTCATTACAATTGAGACAGGTTGGGAATTCGCATACTTCCAGAATTTTAAGAGATTAAATTCCTTGACACCGTTGTCGGTGCAGTCAGCCCCGATAAATCGAACAGGCAAGCACTAAAAATAACAGAGAAAACATAAAAGTAAATTACTTTGCCCTATCAGCCACCACAAACAAAAGTTGCATGCTAATTTATACAAAAATACATTATGTATTTACCTGGGGTGGAATGAAACACAAGTTGGGATCAACAAGCCTAGCAGGAACAAGTCGGTCTTCTGGCACAACTTCAGTGTTTCCATAGTCCAGATAAAATACGTTTACCGTGCCAAGAGCAGTTAGAATATTGGACAACTCTCTTACTCGATAAGACTTTCGCCCATCCTGACCCTTGTAAATTAATACTTCCCCGGAGCCCTTGGTGAAATGATCTTTCCAAGATGCCTCCCTGATAGAAGTTCCTTCTGGCTCCAATGTGATGTACCCATCATTGTACAAAAACAGCCTGGACTTGATCAAAGACATAATATCTTGTTTGCTTCCTGGGCGAAACCAGAATTGGCCCTGGCCATCACAGTAAGTAATTTTTACTTCCGTTGGTACACCCGCCACTGGATACTCCAAGCGTCCAAACGTTGGAATGTACTGCTGTAAAGCATCAGTCAAGTCCATTCCCGAACAAGTGGTAAGTCGAACAGTCGGGATGTGACTGTTTCGATCAATTACCTGAACAGTGCAATAGTTGCTGCCAGGTTTCCATTCTCCTTTCATGTACTCTGTGTACAACCACTTCAAGTAGGGATGTTCCTGAAAACAGTCCATATCTGCCAGTTTGCACTTCAAAGCCTAAATTTCAAATACAAAAAAAATCAAATACATTAAAAATAATAATTATTTGCATGCGTAGTATGTATGTTTTTTTTTAAACTTAGTGTTCAAACTTACAAATTTCGGAAAGAATAAAATTGACGTGTTTGTATGAAAAATTTGTGTACGATGGACGTCCACTTCCAAGAGGTCATCAACAAGCTCCACACGTACATTATCCGTGCCCTGGATTAACTCGAGAACCTTTCCACGTACGTAAATGCCTCCTCGACGCCCCTGATATTCAACAATACACTCCATTCCTGGTGCCGTGGATAATCGAAACGGCATGCAGTAACGATTACGGGCACAAGCTCTCATTTTCTCCAACATCTCTTGATAGTGATTCTATAAAAATGAAACAAAAAAAATGAATTAAAAATACCAAAAAGTCGTAGTTTTGCTGGAGAACACTGTCAAAATTCCTTTAAAAATTTAACTTACCTGAATCGATTTTTCAGTAAAGGCGATATGGAAGTAGGACCCATCATCTACTCCTAATATCTCTGCTCGTAAGTTGTTTCCTTTGGGTATTTCTGCTCTACCGAATGGAAACGGAACGTACGAAGACATTTTGCAAGAATTTCGCAAAATAATACTTCCCAAGTACCAAAAATAGTAGTCGGAGTTGCAAAAACAGTTCAGGAGAAAAAGTTTAAAAAAACCAAGACCAAAAACTTGAGTTTGAGGCAAGAGAACACAAAAAATTGCAAGAAAAATCAACCAAAATTTCGAAAAACCAACAAAATTTTTAGCTTTAGAGTTTTGAAGACTACCAAAGAAGGCAGTTTTTTCACTGATGACCAGAACTAAATTTGCTCGCGTTTTTATAGGTCCTGGAACAAAGGGCCTTCCAAGCGACCAGACTGAACATGCAAAGTTAATTTCCGGTTTTAAAAATCCATGAAAAGAGAACAAAGGTTTACACGTAAAATTGAAGCATGGGCATTGGATATTTCAATTTGAATGCTTGATTATTATTAATAACGTCAAATAATGCTAACAATGCTCGAAAAATAAGTGCAGCTTTCTTTAATTTTAATATACCATCAAATTCGAATCTTGTTCACATTTTTAAGTTTGAGAACATCAATAAATTTCATGACTGACTCAGAGCATCGAGGGAAGGTTTCAAATTTCAATCGCCGGAAGCAAAAGCGACATCACATTGTATTTGCAATTTTTGAAAACATTTACTACCAATTAAGTTTAGCATTTAAGGTAATGATTTTTTAAATCCTGGTAAAAAAACATGTATATTGGCATAATTTTTTCCCATTTCAATCATCAGCATAAAAATCGAGTTTATTTGGTTTTGACAATTTAAATATTTAAGCATATAATTATATAGTGTACTTGTGTTTTTGTTGAATATAATAACAATTAAATAAACTTTTAGCGTGCGTACATGTAGTTTTTGCATTTAGAAAGCTTTATTCTCAGTATGTCATCTTTTTGTTGTAAGGCTTCTTTGACTAACATTTTGAGTACCACCACACCAGATTCGCAATATTGTATCTAATTTAAAGTAAATACATCAGGGCTACAAAATGTCATGTTATATTACCAAAAACTTCGTGGCCTAATGACATTGGTTCATCAAAGTGAACTTTGGATTCCCGTCTTCCCGTTTAGCGAATGGCTGCATTCCAATCTATTGATAAATCAATTTATGCGCTTTCCCAGAATTTTTTTTTATTTTTTTTTTCATTTGCCTATTGTGTTGAGTATGTACGGTGCAATAATATTAACCAACTCAAAAATATTATTAGTAGCTCTAATAATCCAATTTGAAGACATATACCTGAACTAATGTGCAGCAATAAATTCCTTCCGCCAAAGTGTAATGGAAGCATTTGAAAGCTTGGTAGGTAGTTAATGATTTTATCATGTTTGTCTGTATGTGTTATATTATGTGTTATTACGGGTAAATCTCGCTACAATTTGACACAGCCGACCTTTGAATATTTTTTGTAATGGCATAATTTGATAAAGCATAAACGGTCACATTAGGGCGGAAGATTAAGGTTATATTTAAGAGCCTTTTTTTGGAATTTAGCTATCCCCCTTTTGCACATGCACGCCCAGTAGTTGGAAGAAAGATGGAATTCCCAGGCTCACACAGTTTTAGTGCAGCTTGAAAAACCGTTGATGCTCAATCTAATGGCTCCTCAAGTATTTACGTAGGTACATTTCTATCCATTAAAAAAATAAAGAAACGGAGTGTCTTCAGCCTTCCATACCGAGTCAAATTTCAACCACCATAAAACTACCATAAATGCAAAAAAAAATATTTTTTTCGAGAGATAAGAGCTCCTTTCATATCGCATATTATGATCATTATTATCATCCTCATGATTAGCTTTCCTGCTTGCTATTTGCATGTTGCTTTGTTTGATAAGTAATTTTACGTGATGCATTTCACAACTATTGGTGAATGTAGTGCACTTTTACATCGCTTTATTGAATTTATAATGTATCACTGCAATTCTTAACAAGTGATGGTTGGAAGTTGGTATATCAACATACAAGGTAGCAAAATAAAAATGTCAGTAAAAGTACACAAAAACGTGAGCAGTAGNTGGTATATCAACATACAAGGTAGCAAAATAAAAATGTCAGTAAAAGTACACAAAAACGTGAGCAGTAGCAGCTTAATTCGGTACCATACAGAAAAGATGAAAACTCATTATTTGCTTTCTTAGTTGATTCTCATTTTAACCCATTTGAAAATACTAGCTTTGATTTTATTAATTCCAAGCATATTCAACATAAATTGCATTGCATATATTTTATAATGCACATATAGTTCATCATAGTAATATATAGCAATATCACACTTAAAAAATTATCGAAAGACAATACATCCGAGAAGACAACATGTAAGAGGATGAAGCTTGTACCGGGCAAAGCATATAGAGTCTCCCTCCGCCCATCTTTTAAACCTGCATTCATTGCCATTAATTTAGAGCTTTTTACTGAGAAATGCCATGATGACATGTCACATTGTAACATTGGCTTGTTCCGACTGAAAAGCAATTTTATGCAAGAAAAAAGTCAGGCAAAGACTCTTCGCGACACTATCGTCCTCCTTTTAGTATTCGAAACCTTTCTCCCGCTAACAGTTCACTCTTTATTCGTTCATCAGTCCATCTGTTTTTTAAAGATGATTCCCAGGGGCAGGGGGGATATAAATGGAAATAGATTGAATAACAACAACGGCTACTTGCGGCAGCAAGGTACAGGACTCAACCTACCAACTGGTCAGCAGCAGCAGCAGGTCTATCCTCAATTAGACCCTTTTGTGCCACCCCGTTCACGATCAGCTATCCGTCCTCCAAATAGTGGCAACCCAAATAACGTACAGCAAGCAATGGTGAATTTTCCCCCGAACGGCCATCGACCTACTTTCAATGGGCAGCGAAGCCCTAATATGGTTCCTGCAGCGAATTTTCCTCCACCGACCCGAATATTCCATGGCAGTACAGCCTGTGGCGCCAGCTCCCTCAACTTTCGCTCCGCGTATGCAAGTTAACGTTCATCACCAGCAGCAACTTCAACAACAACAACAGCAACTTCAACAACAGCAGCAACTTCAACAACAACAGCAACTTCAACAACAACAGCAACTTCAACAACAACAGCAACTTCAACAACAACAGCAGCTTCAACAACAACAGCAACTTCAACAACAACAGCAACTTCAACAGCAACAGCAACTTCAACAACATCAGCAACTTCAACAACATCAGCAACTTCAACAACATCAGCAACTTCAACAACAACAGCACCAACCCGTATTTCCTTCCTCAGCATTCCCGGCACCAACAGTCAACATGGCTCTTCCTCCGTACAGTATTTACGGACATGCTGTCCCAATCCACGAAGTGCCTCAGTTTAATGTTGCTTCCACTACAACTACAAACGCTGTTCCAACACCACTAACTTCTTTTCAAGTTTCGGTTCCCACTGTCAATAATGTGAATCAGGGAGCAATCACTGCTGCGCAGCAGCTGCAGCAATACAGTGATTGTTCCAGTGTGAGTGGTAGCGAAGATGAAGAACTCCCACAGGATCTTCGTGTTAACAAGAGGCAGCCACAGCAGCAAAGGAGCACTGCAGTTCAAGGTGCATCAGGTCAATGGGCTGGCGCAGCAGCAGCACTGCCGCAGCCACACGCATCAAATAGCCACAAAAAGTTCCAATATAAGGCTTGGACAGGGCCCGAACCAGGGGCTTCAAGCTGCTCAGTCGCAAAATAGCCACAAAAAGTTCCAATATAAGGCTTGGACAGGGCCCGAACCAGGGGCTTCAAGTTGCTCAGTCGCAGCACGAGCCGCAGACATTGGACTTAGGCCCTACCTAGGTATAACTACTCATGTAATAATATTTAATTCAATGACATTCTGGTTGAGCATAACTTCATGTTAAACTGCATCTTTTTATTCATTACATCACTAATATTCATCGTTTGCATTTTTGAAGCTCCACCACCGCCACCAGCACCGGCTCCATCATCAACCAGGCATTTAGAGCAAATGGTTAATGAGCTCAGGCTAAGCCCATTCATTACCCGTGAGCAGGCAGCTGCACGCTTGTGTGCTGTGGGGGTAAGTTAAATAACTTTTCAAGCAAGCGAAAGTTTTGTGTGAATTATGTGATGATGCGATGATTTATTATAAAAGAACAAAAGGCAGGCTAGGGCTCATAGATGGTTGATAAAGATTTGTCATGCATAATATTAAACTATTTAAACTCTATTCCACTTTTCCTTTCTTTTTTCAGAACGCGGAAGAAGTTCAAAGAGAGATTGACGCGTTTGCTGCTATAATTCGTTGTGGAAATGCTGGGATGATGTTCCACCGACCATCCCGACCACCCCTTTTCGCAGGTAGAGTTGGTGAAGCTATTGTCAGACAGCCTGTAGCACGTCCACATCCACGTCAACCGGAGCAGCCAAATGATGATGACGAGGAGATGGCACAGGCTGAGCAACGTCACTCTGAGATTAAGGGACAGCCCAAAAAGAATTAAATGGGGGGCAATGAAAGACATGTATAAGATAGGATTTTTTGCTGTTCCTTCTGTAGTTTGTACTTTTATTCTTACCATACTTGAATCGTTTGAGATGCTTTAACATGTTACATTAACTAGCAATGCAAATTTTATTGGTTACTTACTTATGTATTTTGGATTGATTTACAAAGACATTAATACTTTAAAGTTTCAAGTAAATCGTCGAGCAAGAATGTCTTAGTATCATAACTATAAAATTATGTAGTTTATTTTCAGCTTATTGACTTACTTGAGTACTAGACAAGTGTATAATACATGTAATCAACTTTAACATATAATAATAATAATAATGGCAATACCCATTTGTATAAATTACAGTGAAACCGATGAATTGTGATTGTGACAATGTTTTTCATGCTGTTCAAGAAGTTCGAATTTTTATGCTTTATGATACCAGTAAGTAATGTTTGCATATTTAGCAAATGGTATATGATAATTATAATTATAAGGTTATATATTGGAAAGTAGGTCAATACTTTTTCTCCTTTAACGGTGATTTAAAAATGTATCTTATATAGTTAACGATGAAATAAAGGAATAAAACTAAACCTAATTATATCCATATTCAATGGAAGCATTTTTCTCACAGACACATGTTGTATCATTTTAAAACATATTTACCGTATCATGATATAATTTGGGCATAAAAACATTACGCGATTCGACTGGTAGTGACTTTTTAAAATATGACACTCTGCTTATACATTCATTTGAACAAAAGCATATCACTGTTCTCTCGATTTTAGCAAATATCGGCCACCAGTATTACTTCGAGACCAACTCTTCATATTATCAGTTAGGTATAGTAAAAAGTGACATTAAACAACTGCAATGTGGCGCTAGACAAGGGTAAGAAAAGAGACGCTTCTTTTGAACCGCGGTTTTGGAAGTAACAAGGCTACAGCTATGGATTTTGATTGGAAGGAGATGATGAAATAATATGAATAGCAGACTGGATGCTCATTGTTTTTTTTCTGTTCCGTCTCTAGTTTCTGAATAATGGCACGTCACCACTTTATCTTTTTGTATACATTGCAGATTTAGTACAGAGATACATAATAAAGTCTGCGTTGTCACATCACAGTTAACCTCCTCATACCACAATTGTGAGGATTCTTATGAGACACACGTTTTACAGTTACGTTTTATGAATATCATGGTGAAATGGTACATGCGCGAGTGAGTGATGCATTCATGATGAAATGGCAATAAAAATGTGCATATATTTTTCTTGTACATAATAAGTACATAGGTTATGTCATACAATACTTACACCATCAAAAAAGTAGACAGGAATGAAATAATATGGAATTGGTGCATTTAGATTCTAAAACTGAGAACGTGAGCCGGTCATATTTTTTAGTAATTTGCTTACGACTAGAAGTCTATGCTTCAAATGTACCCAACTTTACGCTATGCCATAAACATTTTCTTTGGTATCCTATCTTTTTTTACATGGTTGACTTGTTGTCGTAGTATTGTACATAACATTACATTATCGATATGTAGTATTAACATAACCATTTCGTAGTAATTATATTGACTATGAATCTTGGAACTATTGCTGATTGTAACATTAGTATTCCCGTATTTTACCCTAGCTGGCGCTTTCCGCAGCCCCGAAACTGTATAAAAAAGGGGAAGGTCGAGAAAAAGTAGTACAACCCTCTGTAATTTTCCAACTGTTGTAGAATGGGCTGTTGCATGCAGCTCTTTTTAACAGCATCTAGCAGTTAAAATTGTTTTTGTTAACATAAATGTAATGTGTGGTATTCAAGCAAAGATGTAATGTCACTCCGAATTTCTTCATTTATGTTTTCATGCATTTATTTAGACAATTATACGAAAATTTTCCTTCATCAGATTCTTCTGCTTGACTTGATTGATTTCAGTTTGAGAAAAAGTGCTACTTGGTCAAAAACATTTTGTTACAGTGCAAACTAATAAAAGGTGTCAGTTATATAGCTACGCCGCTTCTACTGTCAGTGATTTTGCAATAACAGTAATAGATTGAGCTGCAATCATCAAAGCAATCAGGTAGTGACTTGAAACGTAAAAAGGTGATAGATATGGGTCCTGTTGCGTCTGTATTCCGGTATTTCCGCGGAACTGGAGATACAATGGATGATCCTGAAGCAAAATATCCTAACGGGAACGAATTTATGGGATATGCGACCACCACCGAAGAAGAGATTAATCAACTTCTGCTTGATGGCCAGGATTTAAAGAAAATGCAGGAGGAGTGGGAAGAAAAAGTCTTTGAGCACCAAATGCGTCTGAGGGAGCGTGGTTCCGAGAGAAACCGGCGTCTTTTGCAGTGGCTGACACTGAGAAAGAGAAAGTCTTCAGCAACACAAGAAATGCTTTATCAGGCTTTCAGTCATTATAAAACCCTTGAGAAGAGTGTGAATGACTTGGAGGAGGCTTTTCGTAATACTTGTGATCAAGTCATTGTGGACATGAACGATGAAATCGATGATGACTACATGAATCAATTTTCAACAAATACGTCAGCCGATTCAGAAATCATTTCTCCAACGTCCAGCTACTCCAACTACGTTTCCTCCAGTGAGGAACCCGGCACATCCACAGGGCTTGTCTTTAGGTAAATGTTGATATTTGCTGGTGTGGTAATTGCTTTTTAGAAATTGCGCAATGTGAATTGTTTAAAAATGCTTCAAAATAATAATAATAATTATTAATAAGCAGTACTTTTATTTTATTGTTGTGAGTGAGTTTATTTATTAAAATCAAGCTATTGGTAATTAGGTAGAACTGAGGAAACTCTTTTACTTGAGATACATGACTAGTATACGACCAACTGTAAGTCTGAACTCTGTATAAATTCTAAATTTATCTAGGGATGTAGCTGAAGACACTGAAA
Source organism: Homidia socia (assembly GCA_036850745.1). Lineage (NCBI taxonomy): Eukaryota > Metazoa > Arthropoda > Collembola > Entomobryomorpha > Entomobryidae > Homidia > Homidia socia. The sequence goes on from JAANSP010000321.1 coordinate 23,678, forward strand.
ATGTCAGGGAGAACTTGGTGTCGGACAAACGAGAGAAAT
>JAANSP010000322.1:0-23715 GCA_036850745.1 Homidia socia
AAAAGTAGTCTGAAAAGGATGACAAGCTTGTGAAATATTGCGGCTGTAGTAATAATAACGACAATGATGATAATGGCGGTGGAGGTGGTGGCAGTGACTGATAAACAATTGGTTCCATCTTGCTTCACATAATTGCTATTGTGATTGCATATGCCTAGCACTGCAACGTCATTGCCCTCTTTCATTACCAACATTATTACTGTTGCTGTAGCAAATTTTTTTTCCTTACAAAAGAAATTGCATGTGGAAATGTAATAATAATAATAATCATACATAATTATATGAAAGTGGAGAAATCTTTCTGGAGAAAAGAGAAAAAATGTCGAAAGAGAGAAGGGCTATTACTTTTGCTGCACAATGATGTTGTATAAAAGGGTAACGTAATACTTTTACTGTTGTTATTAGTGTTGTAAGTGGATTGCTACTTTTTTCGACTGGTGCAATACCTTGCTAATAATTCTAGTGAAATCCATATTATTATTTGTGTTTTTTTCCTTTCTGCTCTCTCTCTCTCTCGTGACTGGTGCTGCTGGCATGTAGTCAGTCAGTCACACTCGCACTCGGTCGGTGATTTGCGCCAGAATATAATGTGTGGAGTAAGGCCTCAAGAGAATCCAGAGAAAGAAAGGGAGAAGAGGAGTGAGCATTATGCAGATTGACATGCATGCACGTTAGATATGCATCATGCATGCACCAGCACCACGACAATCGCCAACATCATCAGATATTTATATAGAGAGTTTTACTAGGAGAAAAAAGAGGAATACATATTATTATATTATATTACTTTTTTATTACTGTTATGAAATATATATATTTATATGTATATATTTGAATGATGTACAGCAAGGCAGGCAGGCAGTCAGTCAAGAGGAGGACGTAAGTTCTGCTGCTACTGCTGCTCTGCTCTCATTTTTTTCACCAGACATGGAAAAAAGGGAGCAGTGGAATGAAAGAAGGAAATGTAGAAAAATAGGAGAATAAAAAGTAAGAAGAAATAAAATTTGGGTTTTTTCAGCGCAAGGGTCGTTGCCTTTTATGTGAGGAATGCCCTTGCCGTGTCTTGGCTTGGTTTCCTTTCATTTCTTTTCAGTCCTTTCTAAAAATTATGATGATGATGATGAGGCGGACAAGAAAAAGAAGGATAAGGATATTTTATACATAAATATATAATAAGCTTGGGTCTGTACACTTTTTGTGTAATATAAAAAATGTAAAGATCCAATCGACCAGATATATAAGAAATATAAATTTTGGTGATTTTTGTTTGGAAAGTAGTATTGGAATGGGAGAGGCTACTATTTCCACTGCCACAATCACCGCATGGCTACTACTGATATAAATATTGAGGTTTATGGGTGCAAATCATGATCATCATCGTCATCATCATCACGATGATGATGGAAATGATGAGCGGGAGCAGTAAAAAGGATGGGTTGAATGAAATGGCTGTAGATGTGTGCGCTGCTGCTGCTGATGTGCTAGTAGCGGAAAATAATGGCAGTAGTAGACTCTCTCTTTCTCTCTCTCTAAAAATAATTGGAATAGGTACTTGATTTTCTCCAACTCTCCATCTCTCTAGCTCTTTTGGCAAGAGTTATGGCACCTAACAATAAATCACGACCAAAAAAACTTTTTATTTGCCTCTGATGATGCTGCTACTACCGCTGCTACTACCATTGCACTGCTTCAATATGCTGTGCTGCTTGAAAGCAACCAACAATTTAAACATTACGTGCAGAAAATGCTCACCACCACCACCACGCAAGAAAATATCCAGCAAAATGCTCATCTCTTTCATTGGCTATAAATAGCGTGAATGACTGGTTTTGAGAGAGATTTTGCCAAAGATAAATGTCTTTTCTCTATATATCTGCTTGCTTGATGATGATGATGAAAAGGCCGGGAGTTGGTGGATAGTAAAATTATACATTTATTTGTACATGTCAGCAGCACAAACACACACGAACGTGACTTTTATGCTTCTCTCTTTAAAAAAATTGTTGAAAGCTTTAAAGAATTGCATGCAGAATAAAATAATAGGTATATATGGATATAATATTTATGTGTATATATTTGACATTTTTTTCTTTTATTTTTTTGCAGAGATTTAAATCTGGCTGGGAATCCGATCCAGCGAATCCCAAAAGGTGGATTTGAGTTTGTCACACAGCTAGTTAAACTGGATCTAAGTCGTTGCCAACTTGTTGAGATTGATCCTCAAGCCTTTGCTCATCTTAAGCTTCTCGAGTCACTTAAGATTAGCTCCAATAGGCTGACAACTCTCAACAATCACACGGTAAGTGACAATCACCAAGGAAAGGAGGAGAAGCAAAAAAATAAAATATATATATGTAAAAAAATAAATGACTGTGTTACAAAAACTAAATAGGGAGGTTGATTGGTTGTATTTACTCTGCTAGTATTTAATGTAAGCATGGCAGATTTATTTCCAACGAGACACAGTCTAATTTGCAGGAACACGCATCACTCGATAATTTATTACCTTTATGCCTCTCTCTACCCATATACTTTACTACTGCATTCATATAGGTAGTTCTATAGAGAGCTGTACGAGTTTGTAAATTGAAAAAAATAAACGTGCATATTTATTAGTTGTTACGGCCCACTAATCTTGTTTCCTCTCTTTTCTCTTTGAATCTCTTTCCAATAGGTAAAATCCCTGGCTCAGCTCCACGCCATGGAGTTGCATGACAATCCCTGGGAATGCGACTGTCGACTTCGTGATTTGAAGTTGTGGATTGAAAAGGAGAATATCCCACATCCTGTGTCACCCTCTTGTCATACTCCACCCAGATTAGCAGGTAAAACCCAACAAAAACTACAAACAACACCAAATTATATTTATTATTGCTGGTTATATATACTTATTGTTATTCTCCTTTGAGCTGCAGCAGCAATAATGATTATATAGTGCAATAATAACTTGTACGCAAAAAACACTAAACTCTCAAGTTTCCATATCATAAAACTCTATTTTTTTATTCATGCTTAAGTTGTGCCGCTATACAGTAATAAATAGAAGTACAGCACGACATATGTTATAACAGCAACTCTCATTATTAATGATGAAAAACAAAACTTTACCATTTTTTCTTTCTTTTCTCGTCATGATGACACGAGTCATTTCACTTGAGAAATGGCAACGCACTTAAAAAAGGTATCATTCATGTAGAAAAAGAGGGAAAATGACAACACTCTCAAGTGTTTCTTACACGTTGTTGTTCAAAAGCAAGAAAAAAAGAAAGAGAGAGAGAAACATATAGCCATTCGACAAGAGAGAAAAAACTAAAAACATGACAAAGCTTGTAATTTTTTAGTGGGATTATTGTTGTTGTCACATTACGTATTATGAAATGCGCGTGTATTATAAAAAAAATTGTACTTGCCATTGTACTGTTATGTAGAAATGGCTGTAAACGCAGCAGTAAAACCACTATTTAGTGGGAATAAAGGCTGTCATAAAACACGTGCACAAAATGCATCATGGTATTACACCACACAGCCATCACACTACCGCCACCACCAGTCACTGCACTCGGTTCTCTCTCTCTCTCCAATCCTCACATCACAATTTACTCTCTTTTTTCTGTCTGCCTGTCATGTTCACATTTTTTATATTTTTGTGATGACGATCATGCTAATACTTTAACTTATGCATGGAAAGAAAAAAATGTTACATGTGTTCAAAAAAATAACAAAATTTCTCACTCACTCAAACCAACTGAGAGAAATCCTTGTAAATAATATTCATGATGATGACCAGTTTTGTTGCAACCACCGCCACCACCACATGAGCAGCAAACCCTGTCAGCTACTTGTTCTGTTTTCACTGTTGTTGCTACCCTTCCAAAACTTTTAATATTTTTTTATCCTTATCCTCCTCCACATTTGCTCACCCTCTCACTCTTTTTCTCCACTCTCTTCTACTGAGCACACTCTCTCAGCAGAAGCGGATTATCACTTGAGCCTTGTCAGGCCAGGCATCAATTTTTTTTATTGCACAATGCACACCACTCTTCTTCTTGCCTGCTTTGTTCCATGATTACCGATCATGATCACATTTGATTTTGTTGCTGTGTGCGTTGCTGCTGCTGCTGCCGTACAAGATAATCCCAGTTGATAGGAGCACTTCGTGCAGCATGTTTGCATGTTTTTCTCATTGTTTGAAGGGTGATCATCATCATCGTCATGGTGATGCGTGCATGATTCTTGTCTCTTTTTTCTACGGCAGGAGAAGTTTGCTCAAAAGTAATAGAAAAAAAGGAGAAAATAATAACAAGGATAATTGGGAAGGGCCAAGTCATGCACTGGAGATGTACAGTTCACTGCACCGCCCGCATTACAGATAATATTATTAATAACAATGCAAGTAATCATAACAGCGTTGTGGAAGAAGCCCTAAGCCCTCTTCATTTTTTTACTTTTGCACACCACCCAATCAAGCCACGACGACGTCGACGATCAGCAGCATTAGATAAATAATAATTGCGCCAGTACATTACACGCTCTTTCATTATTACATTAAAATTATTATTGTGTCAAAAAGTATTGGAAAAAAATGCGGGGTTGCAGAACTTTGCCAAGAAAAAAAGATATGACATTGAGATATGATTCATCATCATCATCAGCCTAATACAACGTTGTTTATAGTAAGCACAGCTTCAAAAATTAAATAATAACATGTTTCCCGATTACTTTGGCTGATGTTCCTCTTGCAGATATTGCCCGATGAATACATTTTTTGTAAACGCATGAAACTTTGTTTCATATGCAATAAATAAAATATGCTGGCAGAAAAAATAGAAGAATTTGAATTATGCAAGATGCGTGCAAAACAAGTTGTGGGGATCCATCCATTTTATTTTATTTCTTCGTTTGTTCGCCTCTCAACTACAGAGAAACTGGGTAATTATGAATGCATGTGTGTGCGTACGTGTCACAACACGTGATGATGATTCATAAATAATGGGATCATATAATAATATATACGCATAGGGAAGCAGAATATGGATTTCTCCATCAGTATCGAGAACAACTATTTACTCGGGCATTAAATATTGCAAAGCATAAAAAAGAAGAGGATTTTCTTTACTCATTGGCAGCAGCACAAAAAAGTAGTTCTTTGCTGCTGCTGCTGATGCTTCTCGGTTTTTCACTCGCGCTTGACACATCACTCACATGAATAAAAAATATATTTAATGCTAATGCATTATGAATGAATGTTTGGCGGCGGTGGTGGTGGCACTAGTGGTGGCGGTGCGGTCGTTGTGTAGAAGAAGAAAAAAAATAACAAGAGAGAGAAAGAAAAAAATAACCAGGAACAACAACAGCAACACGCATGAAAAGCCCGATTGACTCGCATGACTGGCTCTTGGCTTTGTGCAGAGTAAAAGTGTGAATATGAATCATGGCCTTTGCTTCATATTCTGCTGAGGTTGCTCTTTAGTTTGTCCTTGGTCTCTGGCCCGATATTTGCACTGGAAAAAAATTATTATTATTATTATTATTATTATGCGTGAATATGTATGGTACACATGCACACACAAACAACGTGCATACATGAATAATATTTTTTGTCGACTTTTCTCCATACCGCATTCTTTTAGTTACAACAACAACGACACGTTAGAATGGATGTCGTTTCAAAGAAAAAAGGAATAAATGAATATTGATGGTGATTTGCAGACACATTCACACACAATAATATTATTACTGTATGAATGCATAAATAATGATATTACGAGTGAGGAGAAGGAGAAGAAAAAAATGTAAAAAAGAGTAAAGGAGATGATAGATCTTCATCATGATCTCCATTAAAATAATAATAAAAAAGGAAAATGTTCGGTTCCTTTCTTTTTTTCTTGTGGCAGCGGCAGCAATGTTTTTGCTGTCGTCCGCGTAGTGATCATTATAGAGAAAAGTGTATGTAAAGTGGGTATGATGCCAAAAGGAAGTGAGTTGGTGACACCAAAGGAGCAAAAGTTCTTTTTTTACTTTGCAAAAAACCTACATGGAATGTGTTGATGGAGTTGGTCGTGATGGTGGTGTGGTAAGGCATGCATGATGATATGATTTAAAATGACGATGATGAAGAAAAATGGATTTTTTACCGTGAACTTGAGAGTTTATTGAACGTGCTGCTGCTTGTGCTGCAGATAAAAAAATGAATATTGTGTGCTGAAAGGGATATTTTTCTCGGTATGAGTATAAATATTTATGCGTGTTTTTATGCTTATTATTACAGGGAAAAAGTTTTCAGAGCTGCCCGTCATAGAGTTTGCGTGTCCACCAAGCATACTAGAAGCGACCCCGTCGACCCCTCGACAAGTGAGGGTAACCGAAGGTGACAATGCCACGTTTGAATGTGTCATCGAGTCGATTCCTAGTCCAGAGGTGCGGTGGTACTGGTACAACCGTCTTATTGAGAATAACACTCTCCGAAAGTACATCATATTTGAGGTAAGCAGAAAGGATAACAATAAATGTACATAAAAAAGTGAAATTGGACATGCACACGTGGCATATTTGTCTTGTCTAATGGTAATGTCTAGAATGAGACTTTTTTATTGCGGGTTATTTTTTATCGCTAAATTAGAATAGAGTGCTGTACACCTAATTCGATATATTTTTTTCTGGGGAAAAGGCAGAGAAAATGGCCAAATAACCTGTTGTTAAAAGAGAGACATAAACAGAGACACGAGAATTATTGACGATGACTTGAGCTAAGCTATTTTCTTTTATTGTGTCTTTTTATCGTCCATTTTTTCCTTCGATTGAACAAGCGTTAAATCACCTCTTTATTTTCCTCTGCGCTATACACAAAGTGCAAAGTATGAAGGTACACAACTACCCTTTTGGTGTGCTGCTGCTGCAGCAGCATTAATGTTTCCTGTTCTTGGCCTTTGCTGTGACTGCCTTGCCATTATTATTATTATTAGACGCTGCCCTTTACTCGCCCGTCATTCTCTCTCGTCTTGTCCGAAATAAATTTATAGACAATCTGCACACACCACAAGTTGGATGCAATTGTCTGCCAGCTTTCCATTTTTATGGGGATATATAATGTAGAGTAAATTGTAGCCAACCACCGGCCAATTGGCAGTCGTTGGAACTGCTCTATTGTTGGAGGAACATCAACTTGATTTTTTTCTCCAAACGGTGCCGGTTTGTAGTTGGAAGTGCAGTAAAATTGGTAAAAGTAATTATTCTAAATGGAGGAATGGAGTGGTGGGAGCCTGCACCACTTATTATCCTTGGGCAGTAACATGGCAACAAATGATTATGTTTTATCTGCTGCAAAATGAAACGAAATGTCTTATTTTCTCGGTACATGTCCCTCCGTAACTAGTTTAAGTAATATTATATTAATGCTCATGTCAAGTTGAGTTGATCTGATTGCGAGTAGAAACCCTTTTTTTCCAAAAATAGAAACCAGAGTAGTGGGAGCAAGTTGTATCTGTGACATGATCATAATGAGACAAGATGGTTGTAGGGTGGAACACGATGATGATGATGAGAGGAGAAAAATCGTTACCGTGTAGGCAACAAAATCTGACCTGAAAAAAATATTGAGAAAAAAAGGAGAAAAAAAGCAAGCATCATCTTTTCCCCTTGAAATACTGCACTAGTACAACATCACTGTCCTGTTTTCTTGTTCATTTTTACCGGCCCTTTCGATGAATCATTAGTTGCCTGTCTGCTGTCCAAGCTTCTAGGAATCCATTGATCCACTAGCAACCACCTTCAGTAGTCAAGTATCATACCAGCAGGCTGTATAGCCTGACTAGAGTTTCAATTGAATTCGACAGCGAAATCAATACAATCACATTTATAAATAAAAAAGGGAGGAATTGCTGCTGCTGCTGCTACATTGCGTTGACTACTCCACCAGGTTAGCAGGGAGAGAAAAAAAATCAGAGGTGCTCTCTCACAAATGAAATCTAATTGTGCAACTTGACACAAGTAGGCCCGTTTCTACTTTTTCCTTTCTACGAAAGGACAAGAGAAGCAGCAAAGACCAAGAGAAAGGGTAGTGTATCGTGTTGCTTGTGTGATGATGAATTTGATGAGATGAGTGCACGAAACAAGGGGGGAAAAGATGAAAAGGTAAACAATATATTTGATATTTTTGGGAAAATTACCAAGAAAAAGAAGAAATGGGCTTTGCTGCACAAGTTGGTTGTAAAAGGTATACACTGACAATGAATATGAAAAAATGGTTGTATATTTTCCAAAATGTGTATGAGTGTACTTGTACAGGCAAGTTTGGATTTTTAAGCCATTTGTCGCATTTTACTAGAAAATATGGGAAATATAAGAAGCAATAAATTGCTTACTTGTTGTAAAATGTGTGTAGGTGAATACGCCGTATCCTTTGAGTTTTTGAAATGCATTATGTATTATTATTACGTTGCGCACCGCCCTCTATTAGTATTATAGATTTCCCTGGATTTTTTTATTTGATTTGATGCATTTCAGTTTTTTTTTCATTCAAGTAGCATGAATGAGTTTTTATGGATGGATGGTTTGAATGAAAGAATGAATGAAATGCAACCAAGCTAAGCTAGACAGATAGGTAAAGGCAGAGAAGGAAAAAAAAATAAAATCGAAAAAAAATGTATTAAACGGTAACATTGACGGTGGTGGAGTTTCCAGTTTTTTTAACTCTGTTCTTGTTGGGCCTGGCCCTAGCTGAGCTTATTCTTATATGCACATACTTTTTCATTCTACCTTTTGAAGAACAAGTAAAGGATACACATTCACGATTTATAATAATAATAATAATAGTAACAAGTATAAAGAAGTAAAAAGTAAATGAGTTATAGGGAAATTATGGGTTTCAGTGTAGGAAATTTCAGGTTCGGCTTGAAAAGGAATTAACTTTCCTCCCATCGTCGTCATGATGATGATGACGATGCTTGCATAGAATGAATGCATGCTCACCTAAAAAAGCAGCATTGTTATTATTTGTAACAATAAATGAATATAAATGATTTTTTTGTCGAGGGAAAAGGGTTTTATAGGGAGATTATATAAGTGCAGATTTTATCCTACTTTTTAGAGGTATGAAATGTACATCTTTTATGTTTACTTGTATTGATGTAGATATGTGATGTATTTATATACATTTCATTGTGATGTCTTCTTCTTGTTTTTTCATTCAACTTAACTCGCTAGAACTACTGCTACTTCCAACTAACTTAACTTTTAAACTGTTATTTAGGCACTGATAAAAAATATGAATTATTTAAAATTTTGGGTGGAAGGATGATGTCTATAAAAAAGTTTTTGCTGAAAGCTTACCTAGGTCTGACATGGGCACACAGTTTATACCCATGTTTTTTTTCGACTAGAAAATTAATTGAATACATCAGAGAGTGTGTGTAGTTAGTAGTGGTGAGGGCAACAGCAGCAGAGAGAATACATTGACTTGGTGAACCTACTGACTCCTCCTGCCAGATAGTAAAAATGTAGTATGCAAAGTTGTTGCAGAGCACACACGCAGCGAGAGGCAGGGAGAAAGAGAGGATCAATACCTATTTGCCTTCAGAGGAAATAACAGGAATGAATAAAATATTGCTTGGGAGAGAGAGGCTTACATACATCAACGAAACTCTCTTTCTAGGTCTCGTACGTTTTGTTGTTTTGCATGAGGCGCAAACTTTGTATATAAATTATAATCCTTCTAAATAAAGTTTCAAGTAAGGCGATTGAACGACGACTACTACTCTATACCACTGCTATAGTTCTCTGCCCTAAATCCAAACAGTGTGAAAACAACTTATTCCTCGCTACTTTGACCCCCTCCAAAAAATATGAAACTTGAAGTAACACAAAATATATATTTATCATATAAATATAAAGGTCGCTTGGTTTCTTCTAACACGCTTGAACTTTAAAGTACCTGGCAACCCACATGAAAAATAATATTAATAACAATAATATGTTCGACATCGCTAATGCCCTAGTCATCATCGTCATGAGTTATAAATGGCTAGAGATAGTCAAAGGTAGATGGATAGATATGTAGACAAAGAGANAATAATATTAATAACAATAATATGTTCGACATCGCTAATGCCCTAGTCATCATCGTCATGAGTTATAAATGGCTAGAGATAGTCAAAGGTAGATGGATAGATATGTAGACAAAGAGAATAAGGTGCTTAAATAAAAAATACAGTTTTCTATAATATCCTCTGGGTTTCCTACCCATCGGGCTCATATGGGATTCTAAAGGCAAGTGAAAAAAAATATCCTGGAAAAAATACATATTAAGCGGAGCAGCAAAAGCTTGACAGGGATAATCTTGTGGGAGTGAATTTGAAAAGTTGAACATGACTGACTGATACAGATACGTAGTCAGCAGTAAAAAAATGTATAATCTTTTTGTGTACCTTTTCAATGGGAAAAGTATTAAAGATAGATGGGGAGATGATGATGATAGTTGGTTGGAAAGTGTATGGATGGATGGATGGACGATTTTTTTTATAAAGATTATGCCTATATATACATGTACACCGTTACAAGTTTAGGTGTAGCAACTTGTAGTAATAAAAAATGTGTGGCATTGGAATGAATTGATTTTTTTCTCTGAAAAAAAGAAGGATTCTTCCCAGCTTTAACGGCAGCCTTGTTGTAAAATTCATTAGAATTTTGACTGGATTGAAAAAAGGAGAGGGAGATAGAAAAGAGAGGAAAAAGCTGTATCAGCATATTTTGAGAATTGCTTGACTTGCGCCTGTCTTATCATTTCTCTCTTTTTCTTCTTTTCCCTTTCTTTGGGTGGAAAAATGGAAGAAGAAAAAGAGTGAAATTAAATGGATGATATGGTGCAATATTAAAAAGGGGTCTTTTTTGGTGGCATGGCACAAAGTACTTACAAAGTCAATACAGTATGTTAAAGTGAGATGGTGTGCTATTTTTGGAAATGGTCTGAAATCGGTAATGTATGCTATGTATGTAGGATAATGGCATATGATGATGATGATGATGATGATGGCACCGACTGAATGGTAGAAATAATGCTCTTTTTATTTAAAACTCATTTCGTTCGAGGGAATGACAGTGAGTTGGATTCCCGTAATTAATCATCATGGTTTGAACAGAGTATTCTTGTGTGTGCATGTAGGTATATTATATTGTTCAATCTAATTTTTTTCTTGTCTTTTATAAAAAAAATCTTATTTTTTACCATTTTTACAGAGAGAAAGTACGAGTGTCCTGATGATGCTGAACGCAATGAAGAAGGACGAAGGGGTGGTCTACTGTCTTGCCGAGAATGCGGCAGGATCAGCCGAAGCCAATTTCACACTAGAGATCCTTCCACAACCCACCCTTCAGAACATTCTTGACACAACGCAAATCCTTGTAATTATTCTTGCTATCGTGGCAGTGCTTCTGGTTTCTCTCGCAGTCGGTATTTTCCTTTTCTTGCGGCAACGACGCAATCGATCCGCAAAACCTCCGGAAATCTTGGCCACGTCAACTCCAGTGAAACCACCAAGACTCAATTATGAAATCAATCCGGGCTCACTCGTTGCAAACGGCTTCAAAACCAAGGGAGACTCAACGACTGATAATCCTGATCTCATTCTCGAAACTAATACTAATGGAACGTATCAGGTGAGTTGAGCTGCGGCCGCGGCTGCTGCTGCTTCTCGTGTTGCTTTACAAAGTCAAACTTAAGCTTTTACACCACTAGCTGCTATTCTTTGGGCTCTACATTCACTTAAAAAATGGTTTTCATATTCCTATCCATCCATCTCTACCTTTTTTTAACAATGGGAGAAACAAGAATAAAAAATGGTGGAGAGGCGAAAGAAAGACAGAGACAGACAGACAGATGGATCGAGAGAAGAAAAAAAAGAATCAAGAAAAAAAGTTTCTCAAATGTATTTATTGTTATTGCAAGCGAGCATGAGCGACAATAAAAGGAAATCTCGATATGTACTCTCTGTTTGCCTCTACCTTTGGCTCTCTCCCGGAGAAAAAAAAATTGCAACAAGAAAATCTTACGACAAATCCTTTAACAAAATGAGCTCATATTTTTCACTCCGGCGGCATATTCTTTCCCCTGTTGTTGCCAAGAATTGTCTAGATCTAAACTAAGTAGTGAGGGTGTTGTAGTTGATAGTGTTTCTCTGAATACTAAAAAATATGTACATACTCGAGCATTACTAAGAAAATAAGTTTCTAGTGATGCTACGTGTTAGATATTTTTTATTTAACTACCTATATAAAAATGCACAAACACATTGTGTTTTATTCTTGATTTTACATGTGCATGAAAGTGAGTGTGAATAATAATAATAATAAACACTCTCCATAATTGTGGAAAGAGAGTAGGTGGAGATATAACTACATGCATAGTGTATATATTACTTTATATAAAAAATTGTATTCATCATCACACACAATAAAATACGCACATACACACATATCAGCACCATCATCGTCATCATCATGATGTATGCACTTTTTTCTATGAAAGCCGGAGGAGCTTTTTGTGATCCTGTCAAGAGTGTCGGAAACATAGCGACATGACTCCATCCTTTTTTTCTTTTTTTCTTTCACTCACTCCTCTTCTTCGTCTTGTTGTTGTTCCCTTTTTACAATATCCACACTTTCCCTTCTCTCTCCCTCTCCCTGTTACTCAGATACAATACCACTTTGCTATTACTCTGTGAAAACGAGACGACGGGATTGGTGACAGGATGAAAAATGAAGGAAAAACGAAGAAACCAGGAAATATCCTCTTCATCATCACCACACACACACACCAGTTTGCTTTTCTCTGGGTGTATTTTCACTACAAACCATCCATCTATTTTTTTTCTCTCTCTGTGTGAGCTGTGTGTGTGCTGGTAGGAATGGTAGGGACTATTTTTGAATGCCTATCTATCAATACATTTACACACGTATTTTATATAAAAATAGAAAGAAAAGTAACTAAGCACAATACATGAAAAAAACTGGTGAAAGAGAGTGAGAGGATGGGAGTGCAGCAGAGTGGCAATATAGCAGAAGACTGACACCTTTGAAAAGCTTGAAAGTAGAGAGAAGTAGCAGCAGCAAAAGTGAGAAGGAGAAAGAGGAGGAGGAGATGGAAAAGGAAGAATAGATAGAGGAGTGGAATAAAGAAGCATATCAAATCCTTTTTCGCAAAAGCCTCCACTTTGTAAAATGGAACAAAAGGGCTTGCTATCAGTACGAGTGTTTCTCTCTCTCTCTATATATGCATATCACAATATTATTATTATTTCTAGAAAGCATGCACTATACCCAGAAACTTCTTTATACCACCCAAGTACATAAAATAGCGTGGCAAATGCAACGACGACATAACAAAAAACGGAAGTTTGGAATGAGGCAGTAGAAGCACAAGAGCTGTTTTTTCCATACGCACCCCTCGCTACTTCCGCGAATGCTGCCATAACAATAATAACAATAATAAAACTAATATGCCATGCAAAAATATCTCCGCTTTTCAATCTGCCTGTCTGCCTTTTTTCTCTCTCTCTCTCTTGTGCTCCTTCACAGTGAGCATAAGTGTATCTTTCACTGCTGACATACGCAATACGTAAACTCTTCCACTTACTCTGGCAGCAGCATGCAACATAGCACGCACTTGTACTCAACAAATCATATACCTGCTTCTGCTTCTTCTACTTTTGTAATCTGTCATAGTTGAGTGTAGAGACACAAAAGAAAAAGTGAAACGAGCCAAATCAGTGAACAAGTCTTGTAAAGTGGCAGTCTGTCTTCTTCTCCTTCCTCCACATCTCTTCTCTCACTCTTTCCTCCTGCCATTATTCTATCTGGCTCACTTGACTTTATGAAATTGTGTGTTGGCGTTTGCAGAAATTTTCGGGCTACTACGCATTTCTCAAATGGGGAGCGAGCTGAAGTAAAGAGAACGAAAGTCATGATGGTGGTGGTGATGATGATGATAACAATAATAATGAAACCTTTTACAAAGCTTTGGCATTCTTCTTCTTCTTCCATTTCATCTGTATACATAACAGCAGAAAAGTATTTTATACCATTTGGATGGCTGTTGTTGTGTGAGTGACTAAAAACAAGTAGAAAGCGGATATAGGCTAGATTTTTAATTTCTGTGACCATGTGAAGGGCTCGCAAGTGTACAATGAAGTATGATCTAGGGAACAGTTGCCGGAAACATGACGACGTGAGGCTCCCACTGACTTGAAAATTGTATCAATATGGCCGTGCCTGCTGCTGCTTAAAATACTGCTGTTATAGTTGTTGGGGATGATGACGGCGATGATGATGATGAAAAGTAAAGTTTGCGCATTGTAAAGATATGGTGTTTTTACCATGAAAAATGCCAAATACCTAATATTTTTGAACACTCTTAAAATCTGCCTTTCTTATTAAGTTAAGATAAGTGTATACTTTTGTAAAAAAAAATATATAAATTGCGGACATTTTAATAATGGTCCAATTTTCCCTGCTTCTTTTATCATTTTAATGTTTCATGCGAAAATAGAGGCTGCTAATGATAATGGTGATCATCATAGTTATTATTATAACGACACTACTATTTACTACTGCTGCTGTGTTTTTTATTCTCTGTGAGAATTTCCCTTCAGATTGAAATTCCTCAGGGAACAAGAGTCTTTAGGTTTTTCCTCTTTTGTGCCTTTGCAGAGTTTCACAATTGCAATCATGCTGACGACAATGATGAACATGAGATATTTTATAGAAATGGCGTATGTTGGTTTTCTCTCTGTTGGAGAAAACATGCTGTTCATTATAAAAAAAATTTTTTTCGCTGTGTGTAGTGTTTGTATATACACACACAAGCTCTGTGGTTAGTTCTCTCTGCGTCATGAGAATTTTATCCTTTTCCTTTTTCCTCGTCATTTATTTAAAATGCCAGTGAAATCCCTAAAGTGTGCGTGGCTGGTAGACGAAACGCTGTTCCTTTTTCTAAAAGCCAAGCATTTCTAAAGTTTACATTGCGTATTTAAAAGGCGATAGCGGAAAGTATACTCTATTCTCACGCTATTACAACGCTCAAAAAAGGTGCGTACATTTCTCCAAGGAGTAGCCTTTCATATTTTATCGGCAAACTCTTCCAACCGAAATGATAACGTATTATTACGCAGCTAAAACAACCATCACAATTACACATTATTATTCTATCGCTACAGCACCAGTATTAGTATAGCCACAAATATTATCTGTAATTGGTTGTACAAGTAATGGCAGTGGTGTAATAATGACAACGTAATTTTAAGTTTTTTTTTCTCTCTCTCTCTCAAAACTATTGTCACTTTAACATGAAATATTTCACTTCTCGGTCGCCAACTCCAACTCACTCACAGTTGGTTTTTTACTATTTATTTTTCTCCCCTCTCCACCTTAATTATATTGCACTCTCCCTGTCTACGATGGTTAAATACAATGTATGATTTATTGGCATTAACGGCCACCCTTGTGACCATATCTCTGCGTATTTATGTATCACAAGATCTGTTCAGAGAATTAAGAGAGGTGGTGGTGGTGTGAGAGAGTGAGTGTGTGTGTGTGTGAAAGAGAGAGACAAAGTGAGTTTCTCTTTCTCTCTCTTGGAGAGAATGGAAGACACTGCTGTAAGTAAAACTTTTCCCTCAATTTATGCTCAAGTGTTTCTAGGACAAAGTCTCTCTCTCTTACTTACTTTATCTGAAAACTCTACTAGGAAGAGGGAATAGGGGAGACCAAAAAACCGACAACCACACACACACTATTGGAAATGGAATGGTGAAATAGGTAGTTAGAGAGACAGTGAGAGAGAGAGAGAAAATAGAGAGAGATAGATAACTCAATACAATGATTAAAGACCTTTGTGCTTGTTGAGAATAACATGGTGTATAGGTAAGTATGTGCGTCTGTCGGTGATGTTCCAAGGATTAGAAACATATTAGGCTTGTTGAGTGTACACCAGAGAGAAGAAGAGAAAGAAGAAAAGGTCGACTCAAACAATTTTCTCCAATTTCTCTTTCAGAGAGCAAACCTACTTCCCTCGCTTGTTTGCTGGAAATAGTTTTATAACAGTAATTAGTACGTAGCTATGTTGAGACATAGGTATAAGATGACCCCTAGCATACACTTGAGAAACACTAAAAATAATAATAATAGACGTAATAATAATGAATTTATCCTATAGTTACTTTATTTCTTGCTCTTATCATCTGAGAATGAGAGAAGCTACAGATGCTACGGATATAAATCCTTTTTCTGATAATAAAAATGACGTGTGTTGGTGAGTATGTGTGTCAAAACAATATCTTTCCATTCCACAATTTATATCATGCCAATAAACATGTTGATGACGATGATGAGGAAGAGGAGGAGAATGAAGATCACTGCATATTGTAACATTTTGCCAGTTGCCCTTTCCAAGACAAGGTCTACCTTTTACGTGCGTCTACTGGATTTCCCATGATGATATTAGTCTATTTATAAGAATGAATCTAGGCGCACTCATTCACATGAAAAGTGTACCATTGGAAAGGGGAGGCGGTATAGCGGCAATGTTGCTGTTGCTGCTGCTGATGATGACGATGAACTATAAAGCACTTTAGTACGATTTGATGTCTAGCCCAGACATACCACCACTACCATATAATATAAATAGTCGTTTTTTACAAAGCCATCATAAAATATTCATCTTGAAATCATACAAGCGTAATTTTATCCTTAAATCATTGATTTCCCCATTTTTTGACGCATAGCTCTTATTCTGCTGCTTGGTATACCTGCTTGTCCTATATACGTACATGCACATTTATGTTCCTAAACATTGCTCTGCCAAAATGGATGGAGAAACAAGAATAAAATATTAATATGAGTTTTGCATACAAAATCAATACCTTGTTGTGTTTTTTTCCTTTCTTGTTACCTTGTCGGTCACCTTGAGAGAGGGGAGCAACGAAAGAAAGAGGGAAAAATGTAAAGAGAAAGAAAGAGTCAAGTGGAATGCGAAAAAGTGGTGTGCATGTCGTGCACAGGCAACCAGACAAACGCATATGTTCAGAAATACATATTTATTCGTGTACCTACCTACCTACCTACCTCAGCAGCAGCATACATTCACACCATGTGTCCGTCAATTTGTGTAGCTACTTGGTAGAGTGGTGGCGGCGGCGGCAGTGGAAGGAAGGCCATTTATATTTGCTTTTATTTTTGTATTTCCTTACATTATATTTTATTGGCAAAGAATAAACTAAATAAATATATATATATGTATAAAATATTATGGCCTGCTGCTTACATTGATTTTTTCTCCAGTTAGAGAAATATATAGCAGACAATGTAAAGTAAATGCGTGAATAGAATCATGATTTTTCTTGTTGCCACTTTCTTCCGAGAGTTGGTTTCGCCACCAAGAAAAATAAAGCAAAAGTAAAAATTTGCTTCTCTTTTCTTTCTTTGGGAAAACAAGAAAAAACATCTAGTCTAGATGTTGTTGTGTTTCTATACTCTTTGCTTGTTTTCTTCTTCTTCTCTATTTTTACTTGCATGTTGTACACATGCCGTTTTCCATCACAGAGTCGAACTGCAATGTGTAGAAATGATATAACAAGGTTCCATTACTGATTTTTCTTTCTTTTCAGTAAACCAGAAAAAAGTCTTAGGTCAAGGCAGAAAGGTATATATTTATTTAGGGGATGCGGCGAGTCGCAGGATGGCAAGAAAAAAGAAAACCAATCCTTTTTCTCTACTATTCCTTATCAGTATTACAAGCCTATAACGCTTGCTTACAACTCTGCCTAAAACACAAAAACTTTTGTTACTGGTGATGATGGCAATGGGATGGGAGTATTCGGCGGCGGTGGTGGTGGTTGGACACACTCACTTGAATATTGAATTGACTTGATTCAGGAAAGAGAATTGAGTTAAGTAACCATGCTCATGTTTTTGTGTGAGAGAACGTACTAGTTCTTTAATGGCAGCACTCACTCGTCTAGTGTTGGTGGTGCTATTCCCGTCTTACGAAAAAAATAAGTAACCAGTATTTCCCTACACATTGACATCTGACCTGGTTGATTGTGAAGGAAACATAATAACAATAAACAAAAGTGCCTACTTAGTTACTTTTATAACGTAAACAACAACAGCAACAATAACACTACCAGCAACTCTACTACTCCTCACCAAAAAATGGACTGCATTGAGAAATTGGGGAAAAGAAAAAAAAGAGAAAGGCAAGTAGTTAAAATGGAACGACAAGAGAGAGATATTTTATGTTGCTCTTGCTACTGCTCTGTTGTTGTATAACTTGTTATTATTATTATTATTATTATTATTGCTTGTACATAAAGTTAATAGATAGATATTCAGAGCATGGATAACTAACTAGTTTTATTCATGTCAGGGGAAACACAAAAGAGGGAAAGACCGCACCACTGACTGAGCTGTTAGAGCTAGGCTGTGCATCAAAAGTACGCATACAAGCTTGAAATATGTGTAGTGAAATGGGATCGTTTCGTAAGATTTTTTTTGCATGCTAGAAGAAAAGCCATTCTTGTTGAAACATTTTTTAAAGTTATGCAAGCTGTTGTTGTTGTTGTTTTGTTGTTGATACAATTTTTTTTCTTTGTCCTGTGAAGAAACTCGCAAGAGTACAGGAATGTGAACCTACTTTTTTTCTTTTCCATTCATTCATTTATTCAAAAAGACAAACAAAGGCACTAGGAAAAAATAGAATGTGTGCAGAAAATAAGAAAGAAAACTTGATAAACACGCATTTTACATGTGTGCAGCAATTTCCTATAGACACACACTCGCACAAAAGCAGTCGTCGTCAGTCTGTCAAAAATTCAAGAGGAAAAACGTACAAAATGGTTTTTTCGTGTATGCTCTTGAAACAAATGGAAGTGTATGCAATCCTTTGTGAGGAACAAGTCTCAAGTCAGTCAAGTATGAAAAAATGGCCAACAAGAAGGCCAAGCCGACAGACAGGCATTCTTAGTGTGTGTCGTATGTACATCTTTTATAAAAAAAAGAAAGGGAGAGAAAGAGGAAAAGGAGTGTTGGTATACTAAATATTACGCAGTCGGGAGGATGGAGGATGTTTGTTACCAAACATGGTTGGCAGTAGCAAAAGCTTTTTTTGTTCCGAGAAGAGTGGAAATGCTCTAGACAGGTCATGCATAAATAAGCGATGAACCTAGAAAAATAAGAGCGACGGCAGCAGCAGGAGCAGCAGTGAGAGCAAAGCATAGAATGTGAAATGGGGAGATGGTGAAAGTCATACATGCAGATGATGACGATGATGCTGGCATTATAACTGGTGCTGCTACAGAAACGCTAACAACGTTTTTTAAAGAAACTGCAAGAGTTTAAAAGTAGATATTATATGGATATTGGAATGTGTATCCTTCATGCAGCGTGCGATATGGCAGTGCCGGGAAAGGCAACATTATTATTATTATTATTTATATCGCTTTAGGTTACACACTTACTTACTAGCAAATTTTTTTCTTTGTACAAACACATGCGTTTCAAAAGTTGAAGTTGCCACTGTTATCGTAAAGCGAGTAGTTAAAGAATTTACTAGCTTTATATTATTATTATTATTGAGCAAGTAAAACTGTACGAAAAAAATCCAGTCTAGTCAGAAAATTACACGAGGCTTTCTTTCTTCATCTTTATTTTCCACCAGAGTTGGAACACATGCTAGTTGCGGTATGTACGGGAAAACACGATACCATAGTTAATTTGCATTCATGTGCAAAAATGAGGCCTAGCAAGTTAAATAGTTGGGAAGGGAAAAAGAAAAAAATTCTTGGAAGGAACAAAAAGTAGTAGTGGTGGAGGTGGATGTAGTACTGTTCGAATAGCCATAATATGAAATTCATGGAAAATGAATAGTGAGCGTGGTAGGAACAACAGGCAAATAGTCAATTTAAACTGCCCTCTTGTTTTTTTCCTCAAGTAGGCATTTCAGAATAGCCATAATATGAAATTCATGGAAAATGAATAGTGAGCGTGGTAGGAACAACAGGCAAATAGTCAATTTAAACTGCCCTCTTATTTTTTTCTCAAGTAGGCATTTCTTTTTTTTCTTACATGTAACCATATGTATTAGTTGGGTAGGTATAATATCAGGTGGAATAAATACCTGTTAGCGAGAATTACATTTACATTTTCTAAGTTTACGTCATTTTTTACTGTTGCTCGGCATAGCAAGTAACGGTGGGGCTCTACCTCTATTTTTGGCTGTTGCCTTTTTTTAGTTACAAGTTGCTGTTGTTAAGTTAATTTTTTTTGGCTCCTGGTCGGAAAAAATAAGAACCATATGTATTAGTTGGGTAGGTATAATATCAGGTGGAATAAATACCTGTTAGCGGGAATTACATTTACATTTTCTGTGTTTACGTCATTTTTTACTGTTGCTGGGTATAGCAAGTAACGGTGGGGCTCCACCTCTCTTTTTGGCTGTTGCCTTTTTTTAGTTACAAGTTGCTGTTTTTAAGTTAATTTTGTTTGGCTCCTGGTCGGAAAAAATAAGCTTTACATTTACTGTGGCTAAAGTTTTTTGAAGCGTATTTTCATTCAAATTGAGAAAAAATACCATCATGCAAAAAGCCATTAGCGCTGAAAACTGGACACAAGCAAAGAGTTTAGATTGATTGTGGCTCAACAAGCTTTTTTATTCCTTTGACCTGCAGCAAGCAGACAGGCAGCAGCAGCAGCCTTCTTTTTTATTCAGGTTCACCAAAGGATCAGATGAGATCCCCTTAAGCAGTAGAGTTGCTAGGATGAAATGTTGGATAGTTGATTTTCGGCCAAGGAGCATGAACCAACATGACCTATCACAGACAGATGCAAAAAAAGAAAAGTCTGTCTGTTCTGATGTGTTTTTTTCTCTGCTATTTTTTCCACTACCGTCATTCCACTGTAAAATGGAATTTGATTTAAGAGACTGGCTGCGTATTTGTGCATAAGCTACACGAAAATAAAACTTATTTTGTTTTGTAAACGTACGTGATGCTGGGAATAATAGGGAAAAATGTCAAGAGAAAACAGAAATAATGCACGGAAAAAAATGTCATTGTGCATAGCATACGTTTCGCAGTAATGTAATCCCTTTTTATGCAGTTTCATTCTAGCGGGAAGAATAAATGATGATGATATATAAATATATACTATGTAAAATGTATATATACGCATAAAGTAATCACGTGTCTGTTTACGTTGTCCATTTTGTTTGTTGTTGTGCTGCTGCTGTTTCTAAAAAAATGCATGCAATATGGTTTGGACATTCGTTTCATTTGTTTTTTCCAAGCTTCCAATAATATTTTTTTCATGTCTGCCATTCTAAAAAAATATTTATTCCAACAGCGTTCAACTTTCATCCGACAAACATGAAGCAAAAAAGTGAAAGTCCTGCCATGCAATAGACACATACATACATATAATCTTAAAGTTCTTCTGTTTATAGTCCAGCAGCCAGCAGAAAAAAACAAGAGGCAGCAGTAATAAAAATGTGTGTGTGTAGACGACCAAGCACAAAAAAAGGTTTAGCTAGGTAGCACGCATTTTTTCCCTGTATGGAATGGAAAATGGAATGGCAAAAGTGGAAGAGGAAAGATGAAGAGAAAGTCTTTTTTTCTTCTCTTCTCTGCTTTCTACCTCTTGTGGCGTCTGCTCCTGCTGCTCGCTATATATTTATTCGGGTGCACTCCCAAGGAAGCGGTCAACGATGATGGTGATGGATGGGGATAAATAAAGTAAATTTATAGGAAGATTATCGAGTTTTATATGCCTGGTTGACTCTGCCTCTCTACTACTACTACTACTGCCTTCAGAAAAAAACGAATTGCTCAGAGTGTTTTTTTCTCCTCTTCGTCTTCTTGTTCATTCGGTCGTAGGATGAGGAAAACGGTTGCTCATAGAATATTATAGCTCTTGTGTTGGTTGGTCGGCGTGCCCTTTTTTCCCCGTTCTCCTCCTTCCACTCTTGCACTCTTGGCATTTTTTATATACTTTTATCGTTTTACATGGTCGGAGGGAATGGGAGAATGAAACTTTTTATGGGCTTCTCAATAGAGTACAAATTAAGATTTATTTGGGAAATCTGCAAGATAGCTTATCCTTTAGCGTCATCATTGGACATGTTGGGAAGAACAAGACGAAGGATGCCCAATAATATACTAGAAGACTCTTCTTCTTCTTTTTTGCAGGGGAAAAATGACAGGATAGAAACATAACATATATAGAGAGCGGCATGGGGTTTTCTTTTTCTCTCTGTTTAAGAATATATAATCCACTCTGGCTGACTACTACCACTGCTACTGACCAATAGCTCTCGCCATACACTATATACTACTATTATTATTATTTGCCAACAGTTTCCGAAAAAAAAGGGGGAAATAGTAATAAACGGTCGTGTGGGAATAATTTTGTTGAGGAGGCTGCTGTGTTTTTTTGGTTGGTGTTTGAGACCACCGTGATGTTGTTGATGATGATGATGATGGTATATGTGAGTTATAATTTAATGGGCTGGTTTGACCCACTTTCAATGATCATCATCAATGTTGTAAAGAGTAGCTCACGTCAGTTGCAATAACACTAGAGCACATACAGATATATCTGGAAGAAGAAAAAAATTGGTTCACTTGCTCCATTTTTTTGCAGTTGCTCCAAGCCATTTCTATACTACTGTTATTATTATTGCCACTGCTGCTGCTACTGGCCATCCTCAGTTGAGGATTGGATTCAAGTATACACACCAAGCTTTTAAGCGTTTTTGATGGAAGAAGTAATAATAAATAAAATGTTTGTTTTTATGCTATAATTTGTTTGTCTGTTTTGCTCTTTAAAGGAAACCACAGTGGAGGATCAAAGCAGTAACAGCGAGCTAAACTGGGAACAACAAAGTTACCGTAACATGGGCTACTCGACGGAATATCCTCCAGACTACGGGCTGCCCATCATTCATGAGAATAGTGTGTACAGTGACTCCAGCTACTACAATGTGAATGTAACGCCGGGACTGAATATGAACGGAAGTGCAACAACGGCGACGGCAGCCGTTATGTCGGGTGTTTGGAACAAGAACAAGGTGGGTGCTAGAATTACTGCGCCGAGTTCTCGGGATTCCCCAGATGAAGGATACCAAGAGGGATACTGTGGCACTGACGTGTAGCCGGTTAATATTTTAAGTCCATATTATTATATATATGCGGCCAGCTGGAGAAAAACCAAGTTCAGCAGGTGTACCAGGCAAGATAAATAATAGTGAAAAAATATTATTATTATTAAATTAATTACATCTGCTACTCGTACAAGTACGCATTTTAATTATATTTAATATGATTACCAAAAAAGTAAATACTATTCTACCATACTATTATATTAAAGTTATTATCAAACATGTACATATAAACAAACCCTACCTTGAATATAAAAATAATCTACTAATGAATACATGATGCAAAAAAAAATCAAAATGTAAAATATGCATCTCTCATTATTAAAATACTAATCACAACGAGCCAACCACGAAAGAAAAAAAAAACAAATACGTTATACGATGATCGAACAAGAAAAAACTCACAATTATTTCGAAACATTTATACAAAAAGAAAATACACTGAAAAAGTGTGTTTATATTGTACATACAAATATTCACTAAAAAGTAATCTTTTAGTGAGCAACAGAATTTTTTTT